>JAGFPH010001479.1:148568-187941 GCA_018207615.1 Philaenus spumarius
CTTTATAGTTTGTAGGAAATTATCATAATTTATTTTTATTTTATAGGGTAGTTATATATTTAAATATATTTGTTTCTTGTGATCTATATAAGCACTCCTATTACATTTTAAATTTTTTAGTTGAATCGGTTGAATTGTTTTTGAGTCTATAGAGAACAAAGAAACATTAATTTTTATATGCAAACAGATATACGTATTTTTGTATTTATAACAATTACTACACACGGTTTATACAAATGTAATTTAACGTATATGTAGATATTAAGCAATTGTTTGTATATCTTACAGAATAGAATAGTTATATTAATTTTAACTTTAAGCCTAAATATCTTTCTCTATTATGTTAATTAACCCTATTATTTGTTCCTTAACTAAGAGAGAGGGTATCAACATGTCGCACAACACCTTGTTGAGTTAGTTATAATTTTGTTGCAGCTCAAATAATGTCACTGAGATCGACGACAGATAAATATATTTTTGTGAGATTGTAACTTGTGTTTTTATTTTTAATAATAGCATAAATGATGCAAAAATGAAGCATGACAAAACGTTATTTTTAATGTCCTAGTAAAAATGTTTTAATAACCTCTTTTTTTTCAGTAAGCAAATCCTTTTATAATAATTGTATCAACCCAAATACTGTTAAATAATATTATATATTTGTAATATCGCCAAAAGAAATTTACACTTCTACCGTGTAGCCTTAAGCACACCATTTTTGTATATTACTTTCGAGATCCATGTAACCTATGCTTGCTACCGTGATAAAAAAAGAGCTAGCAACCACCTTAATTATTGTTCACAACTTACAAGAACCATAAGTAGGTACTGGCAGCACAGTACTTTTAATGTCTCCTGTAAACCCCCACTATAAATCAAAACGTCACAAATTAAGTTTGTTAAAAGATTTATAAAATTGCTTCTCCACGTGAAGGGCACATTTATCAGACATAAAATTTCTGTTTTCTTAAGATTTAGCAATAGCTAAAGGTTTGTAATTTAAGTCTAATATGAGAAACCAAGATTCAGCTTAATCTACTTCCAAAAGTATTTTATTATTCATTAGAGGAAGGGGATTAGGAAACAGATTAACGATTATAGTTTGTTTTAAAATTAAAACAACTAGATTCCCAGCTTAATAATGTTGTCTATCTTAACAAATAATTTAAGAAATGAGATTTTTGCAGACCAGAATGATTTATTCTAATCAATTTTATAAATACATTCATTATGTACCGTATTAGTTCCAAGACAATACTTTCCAAGATAATGGACTGCTTTCTTAAAATATAATTCCTATTCTGTTGTAGCCTCGGCTGTGTAGGTTGGAAAGAACCATCCATCTTTCATAGAACAATAATTTTTCAAAATATTTACCCCCATAAATATTCTTCAAGAGTATGTGGACCTCCGTAATACTAACCCTCTTAACAATACATTCACAAGAATATCTATTACTCCTACAGAAGGCATTCTTTTTCATATTCTTCTCCGCCCTTCCATTGAGAAAATGCTTCTTGTTGAAGGAAGTCAACCTTTTCTATTCCTCCATGAACTAGTTTTAATATGTTCTAATTTCTTTGTGCAGCAAATGCATTATTTAAAAAAATTTATTTTGTGTAGGGCCTACCAGTTCCGAATTTAAAAGCTAACTTCATCTTATATTATAACATTTAGTTATTAACCTATCCTAACTTAACTATAGATATAAGTATAACTCTAACTCTAGAAATGCTAAGCCTTCCGTAAATGAGTTATTTAGCACACATAATATATATGTATTCTTTTAAATCTTGATTTATTTAGGAAAAAAATTATTAGATTTAATTTGTTGTTGAGAGTGAGGTAAGGGAGTAAATTTTATAAGAAACTTTACAACTGAAGAAAAGCAATAATTACAATTATAACTTATGAATGGATATTCACAAAAATAATAAGAAAATTGGCGGCAAGAATGGAGGAAGGATCTGAAGTAAGAGATAATGACGGTTGTACACTTTCCCCATCACCAATTTTCTACGTGACTCAATTTTATATAATCATAGTTTACTAGCCAATAGAAATAAAAGTGTATTACAGAATTGTCCTTGCATTTATATCTTTCTTTGAAAAAATGTTTCACTCTGAATATTATAAAAGAATAATTTTGTATATTTGCTTATCATCTTTAAAATGTAACCACGTTTAGCAAATGTCTTCGCCTTATTATTACTTGCCAAGGCCTTATTCATCAAATGATATCACTGATAACCATAATAATGAATGTGTTCTAATATCGCGTTTTAACCTAATTGCATGGTTAGGCGCTCACAGTGATAAATTAGTTCTCGTGACTGTATATCAAACTTACATATAATTAAGAGTAACACACGATGTTACACGCTTTTATGTTACGCGTTTGTGTCTACACGATAACGTGATCATTTTTAACATAATCCACTTCACTGGTTATAATTAAATAAATTGAGTTTTGATTTGTCAATAACATTATAATATCTATATACAACAAAATGAAAATAATAATCTTCTTTTAAATCCTTTTGACTAATGAAGTAATATTATATTAAGGTGAATCCCATATAATATTTTGTTTAAATAAATGTATTACCAGCTCTCAAATATAATTTAATTCTATGTTGGCCATTTTGTAAAATTAGGCTCATTTCACTAGACTCCTTACAACTCCTTACAACGGCACTACACAACACTGCGAACAACTGACATTTGCATGGTCAATCGCAAACGATCAACTTGTTGGTGATAACTGCCGGATTCACGCAACAGTAAATTTAACTGACAACTTTACTGAGCAACTGAAAGCACGTTATACTACAGTAGTTGGCAAATGTCTTCCAATGGTGTTGTAAGTCGTTGAAAATAAGTTGTTCGTGTGAAATAGAGCTATAAACCCTGAAGGGGTAGTTCTTGTGAATCCTCAGGTCATTATTTAGTAAATTAAGTTTCACTATGAGAGCAAAAAAACAATAATCTAAACTTCAATAATAAAGCATTAGTTTTATTTTATGATTATTTATTAGTTTTTTTTTAACGATGGTAGTTTTCAAGAACTTATGGAATATAATCATTTACATAAAGAAAAAAAACGCTTCCCCGGATAGAATTAGTTTTGTATCTTGACTAAAAACCTACAATAACATTGTTTTCTCTAAATTCAATTTTATTTTTATTTATTAAGAGGAAATTTAAATAATTGTTTGATTTAGTTAGATTGACTTTAAGCTGTATCCTGTGACGTATTGTAAAATGTTACCAACTAAACACATATTTTCATAAATAATTGCAACTATACAAACAAATTTCCCTGAAGACATTTTGAATTAACGGGTTTATAAATAACTGACTTTTAATACATACAAAGGCCTATAATGCACTCTGGTATTTTAATTTCTGTAATCTTTCTAAACTTAATTAGATCCATCATTTGAATACCGACTAAGGTGAGCCCTTATAAATTAGATTTAGTAGGGTTTGGTGCCAGTTGATTTACATCCCTTTTCTTTCATATTGCTCTTGGAAGCTATTAATTAATAATCTTACAATCCCCGAAGCCTGTGACAAAAGACGTAACTTACAAAAACGATTTGCCTGCTTCTACAAAAACACAAACACTGATTGCATTAAAACTATATCCTTATACTGAACCATGAGTAAAGATTATTTATTTAACAATTCATTAATATTAATACAAAAATTTAGAAAGATTTTGAATATATTTTGTGTATTTCATTTCAAAACTGACAGTTATTGTTATTAGTTTTAGATTTTTTAAACATTTTTTGTTTTACTGTGTTAACGGAGAAAAGTAAATTAATGTGAAGGCTTCAGATGGAATAATTCTAAAATTAGATTCTTAATATCGTTAGTACCAATTTTATTAATAAACTAGCGATACATAGTGTAATTATGTGGTCATATCGAATAAATTAGATAAAATACATTGCATAAGGAAATGAGAGAGAAATATATGTAGTAAACCTGCATTATGAAATTGGTAATAAACTAATGCGTTGTAGTTAGGACATCCAAACTTTGCAAATCAGGAAAAAACCAAAAATAATAAAATGTATGTCTCGAGTGAAGGCTTGGCTTTGGGTGTTAACTATTTAAGAAACTGGTGTAGTAATTGTTTTATGAATTAATTATGGTTTAAGTTACGGTGGATGTGTTTACATATATTTATATGTGTAGTACGGTAGTTTACAAATCTGAGTGAGTATATGTTTAAGAAATTGTGTGTATTTGGATTTAGCATTTTGACTCAAGTATGAATGAAGAAGCATGCTAAGATATACCACCGCATGGGTAGCCTCAATATTTTACAGTCAGGCATTAATGGTAGGCTAATTATTATTCTGTATTCATTTACGTTTTTACCATTCGTATTTAGTTTAGTTCCTTTTTACAGTAGCAATAGAATGCAGGAATTGAGGGAATTTATTTTCCATCAAATTAAATGCATATCAAAGTAAATAATCGAAGGGCAATGTATATTAGGTTGTCTATTACTATTATTTAGTACTTAAAAGCAAAGTATAAAATAAAAGGAGTTCAACAGAATACTTGAAACTTGAATTTTGAATTCGAAAGAGCATTTAAAGTATCTTCTTGAAACTGAATAGTAACCGAACCTATTTAAAAAAAAAGGAATCAATTTGTATCGTTCAATTTCTCTTCTATATTGTATAGAAATAAAATTTTCAAATCATGAAAACATTATTTCGGTTATCAATTTAACACCAGATCAAACTAGCAAATTACTTAACACTTTTACAAAACTATTCTAGGATATTTGTGTTATTTCAATGTTATTTATTATTAAGTGTTGCTATAACAATTGCAAATATGTTTTAGGCAAACATTTTAAACTGATCTTCTTCCTACATAAATATTTAATTCTTGCAGCACCATACCCTCATATAGGCCTACGGTAATTTATAATTACCATGAATTGAACAGTAAATCTAACCTTCAAGTTTAATGAATATGTCTAGCATAAAATGAATTATTTAATGTTCTTGCGAGATATTCTCCTTGAAAACAATGATTTGTGGAAGATGGAAATATTTTTCATAAAATACAGTCGGAATATGAAGGAAATTAAAATGTAACATAAACTTTTTCCTTTCTCCATTAAAATATATTACAAAAAATGATATAAATCATCAGCAGAGAGGCTAACAACTACTACACTTGTATTAGATAGATGAACACAAGCTCCGCATTGGCTGAATTATTGTTAACATGATTGTTAACAACAAAAACATTCCAGACATGTTGGCTAACAGCTGTGAGACCCTCAAGCTATTAGTTGACTAAAAGTAATGATTGAGTATTAGTCAATAGACATCAATCAATATCAAGATGCTTGAGTATAAAGAAGTAAAATATAAAATGGCTTCTCTTACTAACTTTAAGCTCATACGGATAATGTCACTTCATACAAGTTGCATATTTCAGCCTGCATTACACAATTTATTTTATTACTAAACAATTACCATAAAATAAAATTATGGTTATTTATATTTGCTATTTTTGTTAGGAATGTAAGAATCTTATGCAGTTTGTTTAATATACCACACTGATTAAAATTATAGTGCTGATTCGTCATACAAATTCGTTGTATATAATTATGGTTGTATTGCAAGTGTTAAAGGTATAATTAAATATATCAAAAAGCGATATACTCTGTTTGTATGTGCTAATGTTTGTTGTAGTAAATTTTTTTAAGTGAAATACTTTGAATATATTTTTTACAAAATTGAAGTTCAGTAAACAAAATAAATGGAAATAAACATATTTGACTCAAGCTTATAGCCTATGTTTAGGAGATTTAGTAGTTACAGGGAATAATAAATAATATTATATCCTACTAATATTATAAATGTGAAAGTTTGAATGTTTGTCTGTTTGTTTGTTTGTTTGACTATCAATCACGCAAAACGTACTGGATATATTTGAATGAAATTTAGCACACATAGACATGGCACCTGGAATGAGACAAAGGATATAAATCATATTGATTTAAGGGTTGAAACAACCCCTAAATCAATAAATATTTATTATTATACATCCATTAAGACTAGAGAGCTAGACATTTTTACATTTATTTCATAGAAGATATATATAAAAAGTAAATAATATTTGTATTTTATACCGAGCTGCTAAGGGGTGAAATTGTGATAACAACCCCTAAACAAAACAAATTAATTATGATACTTCCCATAAAGCTAGAAAGCTGGATATTGGTACTTTTATTTCTTACAAGATAGTATAAAATGTAAACCATATTTGCATAAGGGGTGACATTGTGATAACAACCCCTAAAACAATACACATTAACTATAACCTTCCCTTAAAGCTACAGAGCTGGGAAGTGGTACAATATGTATATAAAAAGTAAACAATATTTGAATTTTTTAGTGTAGAGACAAGGGGTGAAAATGTGGTAACAACCCCTAAAACAATACAAATTTAATTATTATACCTCCCATAAACTAGAGGGCTGGAAATTGGTACTTTTTTCTTACAAGGTAGGCCTACATATAAAATGTAAACTATATTTGCATTTTATACTGAGCTGCTAAGGGGAGAAATTGTAATAAAAACCCATAAAACAATAAAAATTAACTATTATACTTCCCATAAAGCTAGTATATGTACGTATTACTGACTTTATCAGTTTAAAAAAATTACAGTCAACTCTATCTCTAACTCTCACTGATAGCATCAAACTCTTGCCTTAGTGGTCATTTCTCAGTCCGATGTCTTATGTTATGGTCAGGCGCCGTTCTCTGTGATCTACAAACATAATCTCATACATGTTAGTGTGTGATAATAGTGTATGGCATTCGATGGCTAAACTCAACATACATTCCTGGATTGTTCACAAGAGAAGCGAAATAGTTGTAACTCGTGTCGAGTTAAACTTATTCTTTCTTTTTGGTCTGGGGATGTTTGTTCTCCCTTCTTCCCAAACCCCTAGGAAAATTTCTGTTTTTATTTCCAACATGTCTATGATGGGGATATATTTAAAGCTGAGAAAATCGTAACATCTCAAGATAAAGGAGTCGATCAGATCTCAAATTTTCTAACTTAAAAAGTAATTTTTATCTTTGTTCCCATAATAGTTTATATCTCTTAAGTTGCAGTTCAAAAAAGAGATCTTCTTCAACCAAGACGAACTGCGATTATAAATCCAGTAACCAAATATTGGCACCATCAGAAGCTTCTGAATATCGTCCAATTAAAACGGTGTTGCGTACTTTGGGCCATCTTATCTGTACATAGCAAGTAACTATTTTTATATTATGGTTGGCTGGAGGTAGAAACGGCGCTGAGGTGCCACATGCATCTGTTAGGACCACTTTACTTTTTTATACATTTACGATAAGCTGCTGTTATCAGATATATGCAGATGATCGTCGAATATATAGAAATTGAATTAAAAAAGAAACAAAATTTTTTGTAATTTCTAGAATTTACAACATTTTTTTAGAAATTACAAAAAAATGTGTTTGTTTTTTAATTGAATATGGAACTATACCAAGTAAATTCGGTCATCACTATCAATCGTAATACCGGGTGTCCCAGGAAGAGGTCCCTATTTTTGAATTAATATATTAGATGCACCGAACACTCTACAAACCTGAAACTCAACAGTCCTAACATACACATATGTAAAAGAAATACACCTGAGTATCAGTTAATTCTGACACATTAGGACAAAATGGAGGGATATCAAAGAAATAGTACCTTTTCGTTAAAATAGTTTTATTTGCTTAAGTGTTACAACATAATTATTGAATTTTAACGATGTTACTAAGCACTAAACAACGTTAGGGAATTAAAAATATAAGTCAAGTAACTCATAAATAAATTAAATCTATTTGATCCATAAACCTTATTCAAACTGATGTCCATCGATCGCAATGCACTGATGACAACGAAATAGAAAACAGTAATACGCTTTGCTGAACAACTCTTGAGGTATCAACAACAGTTCCTCTTCGGTCAACCTCATTAGTTCATCGTCAGTCGCAATGTTATGACAATAAACCTTCTCCTTCAAAAAGCCCCACAGAACAAATTCACAAACAGTCAAGTCTGGAGACCTTGGGGTCAGTCCATGAAGCTGCTGCCACGACCTATCCAACGGTTAGGAAGATTTTGGTCCAAAACTGCTTTGGACACATTAGCATAATTCGGAGGAGCTCCATCCTGTTGGAAAAAACGTATTTCATCTCAGGCTGGGAAAGATGAGGAACTATGTGATTGCTTAAAACTGATGCATACCTTTCTCCAGTCATTGTTTGTCGGGATATGTTATACGACAAAACACCATCCTTGGTAACAGCAGCCCAAACTGTTATACCGGTTGATTTTAATTTCTCTTCTTGTAAGATATGTGGATTTTTTGTGTTATAGTAATGACAATTATGCCTGTCTACAGTTCCTGTTCAATAAAATGTCGCTTCATCTGAAAACACGATTCCTTCATGCCATTTGCTATCTACGTCAGTCTTTTCAATTATTTTCGAACAAAATTCCAATCGTCTGTCAGTATCATCTTCAAGCAGTCCGTGAACTAAATGAGTTTTATAATGTTTGATTTTGTTCTTTTTGGCATACCTTTGGAAAGATGACTTCGGTATCCCTGTAGCAGATTCCACCTTTCTTACTGAATTAGGCGTATTTGGAGATTCCTTGAAAGCAGCACATACGATTTCTTCATTTTCTATGTTGGAGGATCTATGGTATTTTTTTTGTATTGACCCCGTTTCTAGTAGGATAGTCTTCCACTTACGAATATATTTCCTTGACGGTGGAACTACACCTGGGTACCTTTCCCTAAAACACCTTATTGCTTCATAATCATTTTCAAAGGCAATAGCCCAGGAACAACATTTAAATTTTTGCTCAGTTGAGTACGGCATGGTACATAAGACACTTTACAATGCAACTTAATAACAAATGCCAATGTTTATTACCAAATAATGTTTATTGTTGTGGATACACGCAGTCAGCTAATAGATTTAAAATACAGTAGGGCGTCGAAAATCCGAACTAATTGGGACCTAGGGGGTTCGGATTATCAATTTGTTCGAATTTTTTAAAACAACCAAGAAAATGCCATTTAGGCTAAAATATATGCCCTTTAATCGATTAAAGTAGTCAAACAGTACAAGCAGTAATTTAATTACAATACAGTATGTAAGACTACTTACATATTATAATTTAGAAGAACATGCACGTACACAGTAGGGCCAACGTGATTACACTTGTAACTTTCAATTACAGTACAGTACATAATTAAAAGTTGACTTTTACGTTATAGTTAACACAAACGAAAAAGTAAAAAAAAACTGTATGTACGACACACTGTTATAATGATTACACAAAGAGAAATGAATTAACTTTCGCTTAAGCAGCTTATTAGCGTGACAGTGAAAATACTGACAGCCAGTCTGTTATGAGGGCTTGTGAGAACAGGTATTAAGAAGTGTTTAAAAAGAGATAATAATGTCAAACTGTGATGAAGTTTTTTGTGAAATTTTTAACTACGCAATAATTGGAATTTGCGAAAACGAAACAAAATTTTTGCAAGGGCTGTCTCAGAACGCGTTCGGATTTTTGACGTTTCGGATTATTGACGTTCGGATTATCGACGCTCTACTGTAGTCTAAACAGCTGTAGCTGTTCCTATTCTAAATAAAAGTAGGTTTACCCTTAAAATACGATTGCTGATTTTTTTTTCCGCCATTTTGTTTGGATCAGTCAGAATAAACTGATACTCAGGGGTATTTCTTTTACATATGTGTTAGTCACGACTGTAGAATTTCAAGTCTGTAGCGCGCTCTATACGTCTGTCATATCAATTCAAAAATAGGGACCTCTTCGTGGGACACCCGGTATATAGAAACTGTAAAGAGACTTTTTTGTAAAGAGACCATCAGTGACTGTATGGGACTTATCTATATATATAAAATTAAAATACCACTCACTCACTGACTCATCTCCAAATCTCAAAAACTATCGAACGGATTGCAATGAAATTTGGTATGTAGCTTCCTGTAGATCCGTGCGTGCTCCCTAAGGGTTTAAAAAAATAAAAATTTTAGGTGGGCTTTGGATGGTCAAAGTTACTAAATCACGATTTCTCTCAAATTACTGAACGGATGGGAATGAAATTTGGTATGTAGCTTCCTCTAGGGCCCTAAGTGCTCGCTAAGAAAGGTTTTAAAAAAATTCGAAATTTTAGGGGGGTTCGTGGGTCAAAGTTACTAAAAATCCCCATAAGAAATACATAGTGTAACATATATGATACATTTTTTGTAAATATGCATTTAACTTCGATTTGTCTATCCGTGCAAAGCCGGATCGGCAGCTAGTCAAGTATATATCGCTGCTCTCTAAGTCTGATCTGTAAGGAATGGTCTGAAAACTAATAGCATGGCTCATACCATTTTAACTGGTTGTCCGTAATTCCTTAATACTACCAACTCCTTAATACTACTGGTGTTCATTCTCAGATAAAAGTGTGAATGAATACACATTGGAACGTGTGAAGTTTAAATGCTAGACATAAAGGAATAACATGCTCAATTTTTCAAGCCATGTTCACTCTATTTTCAATAAACAATTTTCGACAACTGAGATGGTACAAGATTCTATCCTATCTGAGGTAAGAGATCTATTTGTTGAGTCACTAAATGTCTCCGCTATTGATTATGGTTGCCTCTCTATAGTGATATGATAGCACAACTAGCATTAAGGTTTTAAAGTGTTAACATTTTGGTATTCGTTTTATTTTTGCATGGCCAATAATTACACTTTTGAAAACAATGTTACAAAGCTTACATCTCTCAGACTATCAGCCTTGACCCTTTATTTAAAAATACTAAAGTATAATTCACGTTTAAATTCGCATATCTAAATTTAAGAAATGTTTCACAGTATCTTGCTGCATAGATTTTGGTACTCACTGCCGAGTGCAATTAAGGAGAGTTCTACTCTGTTATAATTCTATTCGAGGTAGATGTTACATTTGCTGGATAAACGTTTGAGGAATGTAAAAAGACATTTTGTATCCGTTTCTGTTTGTTTCTTTTCTTCTAGTGGTTTTATACGTGCGATATAAAATAAACAATAATTATTATACTTGTACTATCTTTTGTGCTGTTATTTATTTTAATCAAATTAAGAATGTGACAGTATTAGCATTTTAAGTATACAGAATAAACTTATTATCATTGTTTGTATTAATTGTAAACATAACTTTTATTTGATTATAATAAAATTAATCATAAACAAATTCTAACATCATTATAAACTCGCACGTGTGAATTATGTATATTACTTGTGGTCATACACATTTGTATGTTTTATTAAAACATCCCAGTTTGAAAGAAACCATTGCAACCAAACTGTGCCTAACAGTGTTCAGTGCTAAAGGATCGATATTACGTAACCAAGCAAATATTGACTTTAACCCTTCATGAATAATATACAAGAAATATTGATGTAGATTCATTAACCGTACTACATGCCTATCATGTTTTACAAAAGCGATTTATTACAAACTAATGAATTAAGTTTACTAAATGTTATCAACACTATATACTTTGTAGCTATACTGAACCAATGGTAACATTAAACAGAACTATTCGTTATTCTATCTATTTGTTCTTAAAGTAAGTGTCCAAAGTGTGCCCCATTATTATAAATACACGCAAAGCCCGAGTGAAAGTGTTTTGTTGCCCTCCGCATTACAGTATAGGAATAGAGTGCAATGTTTCTGCTACTTTAGCTTGAATTTCATTCACTGTAGCATAACGGATTTCGTAAAGCTTGTTTTTGAGGTCGCCCCAAAGAAAGGAATAATTAGGCGAGGGTTTGGGGATTTGGGAGTCCATCCTACAGGTCCATGCGTAGAGATCCATTTGCCAGGAAGGAAAATAACCATTTAAAAGATTTCTGATAAATATTATCTGTGTCTACAATCAATATGTCTTCTAAGACTTGACGATACGGAACAATTGACATAGAACCTTGTTAAAAGTCCACACCTAGTACCCCGTTGTTCAAGAAAGCGCACCAACCTAATTTGATCATGACCGTCTCTAACCGTAAGAAGGTATTCACTAGCCAAAATGTAATGGTTTTTTCTGTTCATTATGTCTTTGTAGGACAAATTTGTTTCACCTGTACAAATTATATTTGGCAAGAAGTGTGGATTATGTAGAGCCATAGCCACAAACCAACTACAAAACTCCAAACGCCTTTCCCTGTCTCCAGAATTGAAAACAAGCATAGCAATTAATTATTGTAAATGCTTATTGTGATGCCTCTGAGTTTTAAGTCCTTTACTCAATTAACATTTTTAAATACCACATAAATCTGCTAATTCTCTTACGACATGCGTACGATTTGCCTCCAAACATAGAAGGATATTAGGTTTCAACTTCCTACGTTAGGACTGATTTTAGACGCTTACGTTTTCAATGATGTTACAAAAATATATCCAGTTTGTAACATGCACGAAGCACGCAATACACTGAGTATTGAAAATACCCCCAATACGGGGGTTGGCGTGCGAAGCACGCAATGCATTGTGTATTAAAATACTTCTAATATAGGTTAGCGTGCACTGTGCCTCGGCCGCTTCTCGTAGTGTTCAGTTTCAAGCCCACATGTGGGTTCTTAACAGTGAACGTGTTAATTAAAAGGTAAATGTACAACATTCAATTAATACTTCTTTTTCTTTCTATAATTAATTAAACTAATGAAACTGATAGTTAAATAACTATTCCGTTATAACTCTGTCAAGTATCCTTTTCCATTAATTTATTGGAAACTAACGGGATTACGATAGAGAGATGGGAGTATGTATTTCACAAGATGAATTGACATTGACAAATGCAGCACCGAACCACCTTAAAGTAATGTTTTAGTTTTAACCACCAGCCATCTTATACGTCTTACTGGTTGTGCAATTGCTATAACACCGGCTAGCAAATTGTATGACCGATAAAATAGTTTGTTTCAATTGACGGTAAATACGTTTATGATTACCACACACAGATTGTATCGTATCTGTTCTTTAAACAATATCACTCTCTGTTGATATCAATTATTTAAGTTTGTTATCAATTATGTCTTCATTTTTAATATCATCCTCTTTGGTTTCACTTTGAAATGAACTCTCAAGACAGTCTTGATACTGTAATTATTGATTTGACTTAGCCACATGGCGATCAAGATTGAACGTTTGTCAACCAGCAACCCCAAAAATGTAGTAGACCTAGACTCTATATCTGAAATTTATTTATAATTAAGAATAAACTGAAAAATTGCTGGGCAACACCACTGTTACTGCAAACTGTAAGTCAAATACAACCGATTTATCAATATTCAAGATCAGCTCAATTAAGGAAAACGAATTTGTCAGTAAATTAGCAACTGAGTAGCAAGTACTCTTAGGATCATAAATTATAATGAGCCACAACAATTTGAAACCAAATTAGATTTTGAGATGTAAAAGATGAGATTTATATTTTAAAGAACGAATTGTACTAATACGAATCAATCATATATATTTTTCTGTAATTCAAAAAGGGTAATATAAATAATTTATCTACAATAACTCTGTAAATTTGTGGCAAACTATAGTGTACATTTTTTTAACGAAGGTTTATAAAGTGTATTATTTCTAGTATTAAATATCTTAAAAGTGTAGTTGCCTCAGCTTCTGCATCCATAAACAACATAAACATAGTTGTTTGTTTCATCCATAAACAATATGTTGAGAAATGTATAATTTAAAGCAGGATATTAAAACATTGTTAATAAAATATATTTGTAATGTATATAAAATATATATAAAATGTTTTCATGTAATCGTTTCGTATAAAAGCGGGTGTAAATACGTAAGTAGTTGAGAAATAAAATAGTACAGCGCATGAGCATTGTTATATTGTTTGATGTATTCATTAACATATATAACAGCTGATTTCATCCATCACCTGTGAAACTTCAACCAGTACGTGAACCATTAAGGTAATGGTTACAACGTGTAGGTTAAGTTGTGTGTTCTTACTATGTAAATAATAATGTACGTTGATGTATCCAATTAGTATAAAATATTTAACTCAAACCAAGCCTAAAATATACTTCGAGGTTATTTTTACAACTTTAATGTAAACAAATGCTCAAAACCTTTGAGTGGAATCTTAGTTAAGGATTTTAATTTAAATACGATGACTAAGTCAACCTGCGGTGCGCTATAATAACCCTTCTGTTTTGCTCACAGTAAAGTATTAGTCTCTGAACATTTACCATGTTTTAAATTAATGTATACTTAGTTATAATGTATAGTTTGTTGTCTGTAGGGCTAAGTTGTTTCTTCTAAAGAACAAAGTAAACAAAAAGGATAGAACAAATACACATTTCAACCTCAAACCATATCATATAGCCTTCATTAGATACGTAAAAATTTGGAAATGCATACACATGTTCAACGTAAAGTAGGCACATTCAATTTAATATTTTGCTACTAGGGGCAACTAGAGCACGCCTGTTTGCTTAGATCACCAACCCCCGCAGCGACGCGTGGCGAATCAAATATAAATAGTTTATTGTATACTCTGATATTTTCAGGGAAATGACGATTGATTAGGACAGAGGCACTTGGATTGGTGTAGGATGATGAGGGTTGCGGTTAGTCATACAATCCATAATGAAAGACAGAGATCGAAATGGACACGCACCGCACTAACCTAAATAATTGTAGTTACGGCGTGCGTTGTAATTTTACCATTAATATTTAAATAATCGATACTCAACATTTCAAACAAATTTCAACTAAAGGAAACAATATAATATTATGTAACACCAGGTGTTTAAATTATAATACAGTAGGATTTTGTTTGTTGATTTTTGTTTGAGTTTGCTGTTAACTAAGCTAAAAAAACTGCTGGCTGTGAAATATTATCACCTGGTTCAACATTTTCAAAGTTGGTTGATATGGTAATAAATACTTTCATGAAACATGTTTTGGTTCAATATCATCAACCTATCCTAAACATTTTTTAGGGTTTCGATCCAAATTAGTTTTTTTTAGTATGTATAATATGTAACAACAGATGTTTTAATTATAATATAGCTATCCTTTGCGTTGACATTTTTTATGTGATTTTGTTAACCTAATCTAAAAAAGTTGTTGGGTGGGAAAAATAATAAACTGATTCTAAATTTGCAAAGTTGGTTGATATGGTAATTAATTCAACGCACGTTTGTTGCTAAGCTTTTGATCTGAAGCAGCTGTTTTAGCTATTATATGGCTGAGAGTGTACCAGAGAATTTTCAATTCAAATTTAGAAAATCCTTTCTTAGTGTGCAAAATCTGTTGTATTGGTTTAGTCGTAACCTAAAATGTTGTTAAGTTTTGTATCCATATCAGCTGTTTTATTTAATAGGTAACAACGGATGTTTGAATTGAATTATAATATATAACTAATATTTATACTTTTAATTTAATATATAATAATGTTTATAAATAAAAATTTTTAACAAATATGCTTAAAGTTTTATAAAATCATATATCTAAATAATCCTTATAATTACATTTATCGAGTTCAAAATTCTGTCAGCATAGCTAGGTACATAAAGTTTGTTGATTTTAAAATAATATTTTTAAAGCAATATATATCTAACGTGTATGTAACTAATCTGTCTTTGCTTCTTCACGGAAGCTTACTAGTTATAATATAATATTATCCTTATAAGTTACACATTAACCGAGTTAAAATCCCACATCAATTTATTAGTTTTTTTCTAAGAGTAAAGCTCATGCGCAAGGTTTTATTGTTTCATTATTTTCTTAACACATAAAACATCTTATTTAGTCCATCTGCTGTAGAACTGTACTTCAGAAACTAACTATGTTAACCATTTAAGGTTTAAGTTTACAACTTTTTCCTAAATTTTGTGTTGTTATTATGACAAAAAAATATATAAATTCATACAACTGATTTGGTCTGTCATGCCTGCTTCCTGACATGTATGTTTGGGCATGCGCACTGTCTGCCTTACGCGATTTGTCTGAATTATATTAACAGAATCATAAAATCTTCAGCTTCTGTTAATTTATAAATATAGGCCTGCCTATGATAAATGTGTGTAAAAGTTATGACTTGAGCAATTGTTGATTAGATGTGCTAACAGTTTAAATTAATACAAAGTAAATTTATGTTTCGTTTGTTGTATGTTACTTTATATTGCATATATTCAATTATTGCTTTAACCTAGCCTTATTGACAATAGATCTATTTGTTCTATACAACTACTTTCTACTTACACATGTTTAAAGTGAAATAAACGTAATTAATCCTTATATATTATTTCTCAAAGGTGTTTTTTGTCGCTAAGCGATAACTCACTTAATTCTTCATCCAATTTAATTAAGTAAGTATCATTTTAAATCTCATGTTCCCCGCCATTGACGAAAAATAGACAAACATCTTAAAATGCATGTTTTCGTTACAAAAATATATTAAAAAACTTGTATGATTATACTTCATATGTTTAGTAATTAAAGGTGGCATTTATTAACAATCTGTGTAACTAACATGACAGCTGTTAGATTGTTTACATTATAAATCTAAGTGTAACCTCTCACACAAATCAATCAAATTAAATCAACGAAAAGCGTTATACGTTTTTATAAACTGTTATTTATAAACAAATGTAAATAAATAAACATAATTAACTGAATTGAATCAACATATTGAATCAGGTAAATGTAGTCCTACTTCTAACTTGCGAAATATTCACACAGGTGAGTTATAATTACCTTTTTATATAATTTAAATTTAAAATAAAAGCAAATAAAATACTTTACCATTATCTAAGATCTATATAATTATTTTCGGAAATAAATGTCAACACGTTATATATCCAAACTTGTAGGCCTACAGTTAATTTTATCAATAATTAATTACAAAACTGAAAATATGTTATTTTAAAAATATAAATAAAGTTACAGAGAACAAAATATTATTTATAATATAAATGGCTTTACTGAAGTTAAAATGTTTAAATGCTGGTATTCATCCCTTTAATAATATCATTTAAATTGATAGTAATTTGATTTGTATACAAAATAAGTAATTGCAGAATTTTCGTAAAATAGTTAAATTGTGAAACCAAACTAAAGCTGTAAAGAAATGACTTTTTGAATTTAAGACTTTATTCGCAAAATAATAATCTTATTAATGAATGCATTCTAATCTTACGGTTTAACGTAAAATTACCTTTTAATGCGGTTAATCTCTGCGTGATAAATTAGCTTCCGTGACTACTTATCATACTTAGGGTACATATAATTTAAGTAACACACATAGTTACAGGGTTTTCAACACGCTCGTAAACACACCATATGTTATTTAAAGATTTTTTCATATCATTTTAACCATCAACTCTACTCACATATTTATTCTCTCACGACTTTCAGAGCGTATATTTACCTTTACTTCTACATATAGCTCCTGTATGGCATTAATGCTAACTTGAGTGTATTTCAAACTTAAAATGAAACTTTTATTGTTATTTTATACTGGAATTATAATCCTCTGAGGAATAACATATTAAAGGAATATTTAAAACTGTTAAATTTGTCTTTAAGCTATAGATGTATAGGGAATACTTGGTATTTTGTAAATAGGTTTCCTAAGGCTTAACCTGACGGTTTATAATCCGATTTTCATCTCATTTACTTCTTTTTAATAATATAGGTAGTAATTTTTAACAAAAATATTCCAGTTTATGTAAGATTTTATGTTTTTAAATATTTATATTTATAACCTTCTACTAGTTTCTCAAAATCATGACAACAAATTTATTAAAAAAAAAAGAAAAAAATAGAAGATAAATTGGTGATATTTACGATTTTGAGAAATTCTTGCTTTCATAAATACATTCACTTGATTTCACAGAAAAATTAGTATATAAAATACATGAATTATTAAATATTATGTTTTAAGTATTATTATTTATTCATTTTGGGGATTTTTGCCACCGGAATTGAGTTTTTAACAATAATATATTTTGCGTACCTTAACAGTCTATTTATCAGCTGGAACTTAAGGAACAGATGTTTAAAATACAGTTCATCCATTTAGAAAGGCACCACCACATCCTCACCACCATCCTGCACCACCATCCACATAAAGGCATTGTTGTTTTATTATTTTTTTGCAATACTAAATATCCGTTATATATATATTTTTAAATTTAGTTAGTAGAAAATTGTTGAGGTAGTTTAAATGTAAACAGGTGTTTATATTATTTTCAAGGACTTTTAAAAGTATACTTTTAAAACTGGTGTTGACTTAATTAGTCTCTATTTCAAATGGTGGCCAAACAAAACATTTTTGATTTGATTTACTATGATTTAACTTTTTTTATTCTCAGAACAGGAGTTTACTAAACATTGCTAATGCAAAAAACTTTTGACATCTCCACAAGTTTTCTTACCGTACTTTAAAAATGTTTAGATTTTGGTTGAAATAAAAAAATCCATATCTAAACAATATTTAATCGCAATGTAAATTGAATATCATATCTTATTAAATAGCTTTTAAATATAATCATGGTCTGTACTCTGTGCAACTGTGGACATATCTATTACCATTTCAAAATTGCACCACAAAACAGATCTTTATGTTATGTTTCAATTACAAACTAGAAGCACACGTTAATCAATGCATTAGTACTTGCTTAACACCCATTTATGCCCACCGCTACATTTTTGGGACAGTGATTTTAAATCTAGAAATTATCCTTTGCATTATTAGGGAAATATTGTGCTATGATAGATTTGAGTTGGCATCACTGAACATTACCTACAGAGGTAGAGTAATTGTGTCACTACAAAATGTCTTCGAAACAATTTAAATAGTTACTTAAAATTTCCAAAGTAAATCTTCTATTATAACTATTATAAACCATGAACATAAAATTAACTTATAATTTATATAACCTTATTTTGTATGTACCCCAATAATGCTTGGCATCGCATGGTCCACTGAATAATTAGCACTCAAAATGGGTCCATGTATACTCTTTTATTGACTTAACATAGGCAGAGTCCTATTATGGTGCTAAAAAAGGGTCTTTTTTAGAAGAGGACCACACTCTTAAAACGTTTTATATAGTGTCAGGATGACAAACACTAACGAAACTGTTATCTAGTATATACATATCTAGTATTTTGAAGTAAAATAATACTTATTAGTTAATAGTTTAATCCTCTGGAGGCCAGTACATATTCAAACAAATATTCAATAGTCCCGCCATATTGCTTCAAACAAATTTTCGTTGTTGTTCCTGCGGTGCCACATTAATTCACAGAGGTTTGAATCCAAAATATCACTGTTAGTTCCGCATTAATTAAGTTATTTTATGTAACAGAAATGCAAGCATTAAAACAAATTATCTGAAATTCTAACTTATAGACTTTAGACATAATATATTTACCTTCATTCAACATTTATAGCTGTCCTCTTCTAAAAAAGACCCCTAAAACATTTAATACAATTCTTACCCCAGGAATCTGGATACAGTTTATTTATTTATAATTATTGTACTTCTTTACGGCTAATAGAGGAACTTTGGGAAAATGGGCATGACTGTACAGGTACAATCTGTTTAGATCGAATTAAAAATACCTCATACAAACCCTCACCCTACCTCACCCAAAAGCAATGAAAAATCTAAAACGAGGAAGCTGTGAGTCTATCTAAAACTACACGACTGTCTATCTGGAAATACTATAGTTCGGTAAATTGACAATCATATTGTGACTCGAGAATCCAACAAGGCAGGCGTATCGCATATTGTCACTTGTAATCGTTGGAGCAGCATAAAAAAAGATTTCTGTAAAGCAGCCTGCTTGTGAAAGTTTATACAATTCGTAATACTTGTACAAATTGGGTGGTGTGGGCAGGCTAGATCAGAATGCGTCAGCTTATGAATTGAGATGAAAAAATTGTACTTTAAACTAATAACGTGTCCTCTGAGCTGCAGTGTTAATAATGCATTTCTGTTGTACAAGCTAATACTAGGTGGAAATTATAAAGGATCTTATGACTTTATTGGTTTCATTCGTCATATTATTCAAAAATTTGGAATCCTACGCCAATCCAGTCCTTTTAAACATGAGAAAAAGTCAATTTCTTGTGAAATGCCGTTTGATTGTGTCGTTCTTTTAACTATATCAAGATCAACAAAATCTACTTATTTATATTTTATTTTCTGATATGTTAAATTTATTTTGTAACTTACTTAATTATTTGTATAATTTTTAATTTCACTTCCTAAAGCTGCCACATCTCTATCTAAATTCTAATAATTTGGCATTACATAAATGATGCGAAGGCAGACTCTTATGTTATATTCAATGTTGCAAATACATGTACTTATTTTAACCGTATAATTAAGTTTATAATCAATATTAAAATTATTCTATATTTTACTTATGTAAAGTTCATAGACTTTTTGTAAACTTTGCTGTTAAAAAAAGCAGTTGTTGTATAACTAAAGAGTTTAAGGTTGAAATAAAATATATCAAAACAAAAAATTTCTGAAAATTGAAAATTAATCAATAAAAAATTTTCATAAATGTAACAAATTTAATTCTCCACAATGACATCCAGTGACCAGCGCCCCAATATTGGACGACAACTTTCTCGTAAACTATAATTCCGAATTTTGTATAACATTTGTTTAGGTTAACAGTATCCTCATATAACCAAAATACGACAGTATAAAAACAATTTGGAAAAGAAAAAATAAGTTGCTGTATGTGTTTAAGTGACGGTGAACAGAGCATGGCAAAAATATTAAGTGGATACAGATTATTAGTAACAATGAAGTAAAAAACGATTAACCAATAATATTGTTACCATTAATTATTAAAAATAGCGAAATTTGTTTAATAAATTTATGCTAGTGCAGCTATTATGACAATTTAAATTACGTCAAGAGATTGGATTCTGCAACAATTTGAGGTTTTTTATTTACTGAAAGAGTTTGTTATAAAAGAAACAAAAGTGTTGGGCAACTTGAAACCATTGTAAATTCTGCAATGTCATCATGAGTAGTGCTTTTATGCCTGAGGGAACGTTTTGTTTAGAGTGTTTGTTCTCTCTGCGGATATTTATTTTTAACAAAGTAAAACTACTTTGTGTGGAATTAATAATGTTTATATAATAAATAGCATACCCATATGAAAGTATTATTAAAATAATTATAGAATATGTCAGACTTCTTCCTATATTTTCAATAATCTCAAAGGCTTGGTCAAGTAAACATTTTGTAAATCAACGAGAAGAAAATCCAACTTCACACATATATTAATTAGCTTATAGATTGTTACTTATATATTTTTAAATAATTGACTATACTATAACAACATAATTTCAAAATTACTTTCCGCTTCCTTGTAAAAGTTACTAGAAAAGAAACTGATTTTAGTTGTCATCGAGTTTGCTTTATAAAATAAAATCTGCATATTGCATTTATTTTCGAATTGTATTAACTTAAAATGTGTCACCTTTGATTATCAGACATCAATAATAATTGTTGCTGCTGTAGAAATAGAATATATTACGTTGCTGCATACATAAGAAAAACAATATTTACATCAACTCAATAATAAATCACAATTCAAATATATAATAATTATATCTAGTTTCTAGAAAATGTACAAAGACATGCATTATAAATGTATATGGTGTATCTGGTAATTTGATATTCAATATTGTTGTGAGAAAATACAGTAGGTAGTCTATGAGTAAAACAAATATTTTTATGTAATATTAAATATTGAATATACTCCATTAGTTATAAAAATTATTTATATAATTTACATGTAATTTCAACTAATGATATTTATAGATTATTACACAGAAAATAGTTTCCTATTTTTAAGCCTAAGTTATATCAATTATCCCAAAAGTTAGCAGAAAAATTAAGACACATAAACATTTCCATTGATTTTGTACACTGATTCTTCCCTTTTTATTTAATACATTTATTCTGTTATAGTCAAACTGATTTAAACTTCGTAGTCGTTATTAAAATATGTCTATAATTGTTATCTAGCTCAAAACATTTAATATATTATATACAAATGTGTTATTACCTAACTTGTATAAATAACTGATTGGCTTCGAAATGAAGATTGTTTATTGTAAACGATTCAGAATTGTCGATTATTTTACAAGTAAGTGTTATGATGAACTTTGGAAGGGTAAGCCTTGTCCAAATTTGGAGTTTACAACATTGTTTTTATTCTTTTATAAATTTTAAGATCTTTGAACTTCTTACTAAAATCTAAAACAAGAGTTTATCCACGTCTGCATACATTTACTCCACAGTTTTTAGTTTTTAAACTAAACATTAATTTTAATTATTATGTTTTAGTCATACTTATAGGGAATGAACTAAGACAAAGAAGAAATGGACCCTTAATTTGGAACTTATTATTCATAATTCCTGTCGAATATTAATTTCTTAATTTTTTTAACCATCATTTGATTAAGAACTAAATACAAATAACACTTATAGGAACACTTATTTCAAGATATAGAATGTCATTGATTAATACATATTTATTTCACCATCCTACCCACGACAGGGTCACAATGTCAATATCTCAAGATCACTGAAATTTATGTTTCAGTTTATACACTCACAATCAGGAATAACAAATATAGTATATAAATTTGAAATATTATGTGTCATCTTCCATTAGGAGTTCAAACATATGGACATAATTAACTTATTTCTGTGCCACAACATTATAGTGTTTTATTGCCTGAAGGATACAACAATATACGTTTTAGTTAGATTGTCTTCTATGCGGTTATAAAGTTTTAACAAAGCAAAACTGCAGTAGTTACATAATTTCACTAGGCTATACAAAGAAAATATCTATTATTATTGCTTGAATGTATTTTCAAACTGAAACTTGTGGTTATTTTATATTTAAACACATGTCTAATAAACTGCAAAATACACTATTTTACATTTGTCTCTACTGTAGTGTAACACATGTACAGTAGTAGTACTACTCAAGGAACGTTATAATAACGAACTGTAAGTGTATTTGTTTGCATATTAAAGAAATCGAAATAAATTAAACAACTAAACTGTGTTTTCCATTTTTCAATGTGTTTTTTTAAAAGAAATAAACTTAATTTCTTTTGTGGGAAGTAAAAGTGAAATTATAAAACACAGTTACTAATGTTGTCCACTTATTAAACGTATCAAAGAAGGTATGTTTCTGAAAATAATTAGGCTGGGTTTACCTTTTATCAGATCTATCAGCTCAAATAAAGAATAAAGTTAGCATGTATAAACTGCTGATTTTGAAGGAAACAGGAGCTTTCTTGTCTCTCTCTTGCTTTTGCTTTCTCTGCAAATATGCATTGAAGCAATTAAATTGACTAAATTATTATAGCTAGAAATTGCATTTGTAACAAATATATATGTGTCTAAATTTAAATAAAAAAATGAAAAATACCTGATCCTTAACAAAATTATGACGAAAAAAAATCTAAATGAATATTATGTCAATCTATACTAACTTTAAACATTTTAGGAAACGAGTAATGTGAGCTACTTCTTTTGACCCTATGAGTTTAATCAGTTAATCAGAATACACATAAGAGGATTTTTCGACTATACCGACTATCGACTATTTAGATTTAAAATACTGCTCAGCATTTCAACTCCATTTACACGTAAGTGGAAATCAATACAAAATACAGTTAAACAAATCATGTGTGTGGCTAAATTTCGTTGGCTGTAAAGAAAATTATAACAATGTTGAAACCATCTAATGGAAAAAAGGTAAATAAAAAAATGTACTGCAATTAAAATTATCGGAAAAAATAATCAACTGAATATTATTGCCATATATATTTCAGACAACACACCCATCTTGCAATAAAAAATATAGTGTTAAATAAACAAATTAATTAAACACTACTGGTTTTTATTAAACCATAGTGCTGACACAACACAGAAGACATAAATATAAAAACACTAATAGTTTTATAGTATAACATGGCGTAAATATATAAACAAGGAATCTCCATATATTGTTAATAATATGAAATAAGTTAATGCTAAAAATTATATTTTACAAAATAATGTTTATGATGATTAACAATATTTACAATTATGTATCAGCAAATACACGAATCTAAGAATGCATTGCTAAACAAATTAGGTCAGAATATAAGGTCAGAATATATCATAAATTATTGTAATGCTGCCAGAAGAAGCAGGAGACAGATAATAAATTGATTACAGCAGCGTAAAGCATGGTTGTCGTCCATTGTTTTTGAAAAACATCTGTACAATTTGTTATGTCTTTAATATAAATTAAATTAATGTAAAAATAATAAACATTCAATTTCCAAATAAAATACAAAACTTAGTCACAAAAATATATATTTTAATTTAAAGCATTTAAATTCTTCTTATTTAAATATTTCAGTGTTATTTATTAATTTATGGTATGCCAAACAAAAAGAACGAACTGTTAATATAACTGAAAGTTGCTTTTGGCTAAATATGAGAATATTTTCTTGTGAATTATTCAATTAATCTACAAATGTCTTGTTTAGTGCTATTGCTGTCTTTTAAAATTCCATAATACGGATTCACTATTTTTAAAATCTATTTTTAAATGTATAGATCAACAAATAACACTATAGATTTGGTGTAAAAAATATCGTTGTAAGACTAAATGAACATTAGAATAATAAATGTATACTGTTTGCAACTAATTCTATGCTTTCAATATAATTATTTATCTAAGTGTTTAAAGTTATTTCTAAATTGTTTCATTAAAATACTTTTAAAAACAATGTAATATATTTTTAACACATAGTGTTGTACAATTATATTGATACATTGTTTTTGTTTATAAATTGTTCGTTTAAGTTAACTTTAACTACAGTAAATAGTTGTTTACATATATCTGTAAAATCTAAATAGTTTCCTTGAACTTTGAACAGAATAGGCGGTGACGATGTCAACCATCTTTGCAAAGTATGAAATATCTATTCTGTTGCGATGAGACTGTAAACAAATCTGACCGGCTAAAAATCTCAATTTAGCTCTGCCCTCTGCTCTAAGCAAATAACATTTATTATTAAACGTTCCCATTTCTTTCTATAAACCTTACAGTGGAAGTTTTCTTTTATACTATAACTCTGCACCACCTTGCATATTCTCGCATTTGCAAATCTTAGGTATCCTTTAGCTGCACATTGGTGACAGGCAATTTCAAGTATTGATACGGTTTTGGAACATTCCTTACCAGGGGTGTTACCGCTGTATTGCCTTTGTCAGTTCTATAACTGAGAGCCAACAAAGAAAGGTCAAATGGATGTTAAATTATAGTAGCTAATATTAGTAGTGCGGTATTACAAGAAACTCATTTCTCCTAAAATAATAAAGAACATTAAATAACGCAATAAAATAACTTCTATTAAAAATATGGTATTAAATTTGTAGCTATTATTAGGAAATTTGTATTTCTAAAATCAAAATAAACACAATAACAATGACAAATACTTAATAATCTAATAAGTACAACTACAAAATTAAACTTATCAAATAATACTAAATATATAATGCAATGAAACGTCACTGATGAATCTGATAGCTTGACTAATATATTTGTCCTTTGATTTATTTTGCATTATATGTCAAGTTGAGAACAATATATTTGACTGAAAGTCACTATAGGAATGTGCATTACAGATACTTGCAATTAAATGTTATTGCATCTCAAGTTAGATAGGCAAGTAACATAACATATTACATTCGGAAAGTAGGTTGAATCTATTTTAAAAAGTAAGTCAAAAGCTTAGAAAATCTTGAATAAAGTTAAAACTATCACTGAAATTGGTTTACAAGCTAGATCTACCTTGTTTAAACATTTAGGGTAGTTCTTGTTCGTCTTGATGTCGATTTTTTAAACAAAACACCAACCAATTTGAAATGCAAAGTTACCATTTTGACAATTTTCAAAGATACATAAAAAAACATGAAAGAAAACAGAAAATCAATTCACATTGTCTGACATTTTGTTATTACCAACACAAACGTTTTTAAGTGTCTTCTGGATGGTGGATGCAACCAAAACTTGTTTCCTACAATTCCGTGTTTTCTAATTTGTTTTAAAAAGTAAAACTTTGAAGAAAGTTTCAAAAATATAACTTTGTATTTTTTTAGTATAATTGTGTAAAATAGATGTAAAAAGTTATCAAGCATTTATCGAAATTCCAATTAATTACGCTTTATAAAAATAAGTATTTTAGGTAATATTTTAGTTGGACCCATTATTTTAAAAAGCTAATTCTACGAACATTTATTACTAAACAAATTTTTAAATATATAAATGCCTAGGGGTGGTAGTTTTACGTTTTTACTGTGTCAAATTCTTTCAAAGTAAAGCATCTTGCAAAGTTACATCAATCATCCGACATATAATTTGTCCATTCAGTTGTAATGTGTTTGTAGCAAATTACTTAATTATGGTAGTGAACAATAACCAACTTGTACTACATCTATGTTGAATAATACATCGTTTTAATATATTGTTTGAATACATTATATTGAGAGCATACAAGCAATACGTCCAGAATAAAAGATGTTTATCAAAATGGCACGATTAATTGTTTAATCGAAATTTTACACAAAAATCTAGTCATGTAAGTATTGCTACGAGAGGAATTTAGAAGCGTAGGTTAAATGAAATAGTTTTAATTATAATTGTATTGTTAAGTATTAGCGACAGATACACCAATGAATTAATCACGAGAAGTAGTTTTATTGACATGAATTGTTAAATGGATTTATTCTTTGTATACCATACTGTGGAAAAGTAATATGTATATGACAGTCGATGTTTATTTACTTTTATTATTATTTTATTTTGATGTCACTTGGTGTATTATTTTATTTTTGGAAAAATAAATTAGTATCAGCTGACCGCTAGGAGAGTGAAGTGTTAGACCTGTGTCTTCACAATTTTTTCAGCTATTTCGAATGTATGTAAGTGTAGTTAAATGTCTTAATGAGGAACATAATGTTCGGGAAGAGGACGTATTACTATACCTGTGACTACGTACTTGTGAAGTCAAATGTTCATGATAGTCTATCTTGGCTGTATTTACTTAAAGTTAAGAGTCTTAGTCAGTATCAGTTATTTGTGAGCAGCCTAGAGGTATCATGTGACTGTGTACTTTGTCTTGATTCGTGATGTATAGAGGCGAATATGTATATTCGTGAGGTGGTGTATGATTAAAATATGTGGATTAACTTCATTCACAACATTTTTAATGTAGGAGCAACCGTTTCCTTTGTAATGGCTTCATGCTTATGACTTCGTCTCCATTCAAATACACATATTTTCCACCCTGATATAATTGGCTTGAAGGCAGACACATCCTGGCTGTAACATTCTGGTATTATTCGGTTATTCAATAATAAAATCAAGATTATTCCTAATTCAGTGCAGAACACCGTCAGTAGTTGGTATGTTAAGTGGGTATTATGCCCATCAACAAAGAGCATTACTGGCAACTCGTGGAGTTGTCCGGAGCCATCGCGGGAAGAGTTTCCGTGTTCCAAAAAATGCTTTGGCGTCCAGCAGTCGATCCCTGTTTCTATGCTCGGTTATCCTTTGACCTACTGAAACTACAAAAAAAACTACTGTCTGTCGTTAAAAAATAAAAAATATTTTGTCTCTTGTAATTTTTTTGTAAAGTTAACGGTTTTTTAGATATTCCACGTTAAAAGTTTGTAACGGCCGCCATTTTGAAAATTATAAAAATAAATTCTTTGTGTTTGGTATACTTGTTAATTGTAACATATAAAATGCTTTATTCTAAATTTGAACTTTATATCTTATCTATTTCCAGAGTTGAAGTGAACTTTTGTAAAAAAACAAAATTGCGAATTACGGCTAAACTAAGCCGAAATCGAAAAAATGTTATACTACATTTTCGACTTATTTTTGCATGTAGAATCTGAATCTGCATAGCCCGCTACGCTTTACTGAATCACCCTGTACATCTATAAACAATACTTATAACTGTCCAATTTTAATACATTTTAGATATTTATTATCAGCAAAGTATGACCAAACATGTTATGATAAGAAATATTGAAAAATGTATCAGAAGAAAAAAATAATAATTTGCAATTTCGAAATTGCCTTCTCAGGAAGTGCACCTGTGAGTCAGCGCGATAAGACACATCCGCTCGTCTCAACAGTGTGACGTTGCAGATACCATTTTCACAGTAAACTCCAAAAATCCCAAGTGCAAAGTTATAGCGCGTGTAGTATAGTGCAATGTTGTAAAATTTTAATACAAATAAAAATTGAAATATAACTGTTTTTAAAATATACTTCCTACGAGATTTATAATTGAAATAATATCTTTAAAATATACAACAACAAATTAAACAACAAATTAACCACAAATACATGCATAACCACAATCGATGCACGAGCTTAAATATTCCTAAGCAACAACTCATTACTAAAATTGGGCACATCCTTTTATCATATTCACTTATTTTATAAACCAAAAACAACATATTAAAATTAAAAACCATACCACAAATTTAGTTTCAATAATAGTTCTGTATTAGAAAAAAGGAGATTTTTTTAATTGAAAACAAATTTTATGTAGTTTTGGTGTGCCCAAAAAGTAAATCTAATAGAAAACATTAATTTCAAAAATTATATAATGAAACTCATACATTTTCAATTAATAAAAAAAACAATTTAAAATTAATAAAATTGATAAACATTTATTTTAATTGCGTACTTGAGAATAAATAAACGAAGTTTTTAATTTTTGAATTTATAAAGGATAATGGCGGTAGATGTATACAATTTGAGTGTGTTTGTTAACCTGCTTGGGAAAATATTTACAAAGAGAAGCTGCCTTCAGTTATTAGCAAGAATACAATATAGTTTTTTAGAACTAATTATCATATTTTTATCATAAATTATAAACTATTAAGAAAATTTAAGCATCGTTTATAATCAAAATAACGATTACTATATTAGATTAGATTATAATATTTACAAAAGTAATGCAACATTTGTATGAACTCAATTCCATAATTGGAAGAAAAATATAGCTTTTTCCTTAAAAAATTTACAAAGATAGCAGTACAGTTTGTATTGTCAAAGATGTAAATGAATCATTTTTTAAATATGTACGTGTGATTTAAGTCTGTAAAATATAATTAGTTTTGCACCACATTTCGCATTTACAAAAAAAAAAAATGTATTTGCAGAACGTTCTAATTTAAATCATTTGATAATACTTTAATTGGTTTTCTAGTCTTTTCTAAGCTAGAGCAAGTTATTACAAATTCATAGGGAAAGAAAGTAACGTTAATGCCTCCATAAATCATTCAGCTGCTCTACCTGTTTCCTCCTTTTTGTTTTTACATTAACTGCAGTCATTCTGCTATTGCCTCAAGTCAAGTTAAACAAAATTATTGTTGCCGAAATTCTTATGCAATCAAATGTTGCGTTAAACATGCTTTACACAATAATACTAACATTAAACAGTAAATGGTTTTATAAATAATAATGATTTTTGTGTTTTGGAAAGGACTATATTGCTTATTTGTACTTAGATTCAGACACATGTACAGATCCACGTAGTCTAAGGACTTTTTGTGTAGCTTTGAAAATGATGTCCAATATCTTGGATTTTCATTATTAAATAAAACTTTATTTATTTTTTTTTTTTTTAAGAAATGAGAACATGACAGACATTAGTTTACGATCCATTTTACAAGAAAAACTTTTGGCGAAAAACAACTTAAAAACGAAAATATTTATATATCAAATAAAGTTTAAGCAAATATTATATTATGAGATACTTTATTTTAAAAACATACTTTACCACCTCTTTGTAATGTGTCTTTATAATATGCAACAAAGTTTTTTTTAAGTACAGTGATCTGCAGTTTTTGTCATTTGTATAAGGTCAGGTTAAAAAAAGGGTGATTCAGTAGTCACAAATTTTAAATGTATAAAGTACACACCTGATGGAAATATTCAAGTAAAATCTTAATAAGAAAATTAAACATCAATGAAGTGCTTGCATAAGTGCAAAGTTCCCCTTCAGACAATCAAATTCAAGCACTTGCAAGACATGAAATTTGTATTTTCTCATAAAGTGCATATCTACTATGACACATTACCACACACTTATAAAATCTGAAAATAAGTTATGTAAGAGGTAAACCACGGAAAATCCAGCTAGATTCACAACGGCTCTAAGTCGACTAATGCAAAACATAGGTGGTCCAACGACAGGAACACAATGACTGCTGGTGATGGTTACTCAAGCAGTTCTTCTGTATGGATTCAAAATCTGAGCGGAAGAGCTTAAGGGTCGGCTCTACCTGTCGGCCATGTTGGTTGACACTCCATAAGACCAATGTTAAATTAAAATGCAAATTTTTCCTTTATTTTTGATCGGATAATTATGAACGATATGTCATTTTAAAGCTATGGCCAATACGCATGCAAATGGCTTTTCCAAAATTAAGAAAAACATTTTGTTTAATATTTATTAACAATTTAAAAAAATTATTTTTAATATTTTTTTATGTTGTCACTATTAATTATAGCGAAAAAGTACCACAAGCCATTTGCATGAAGAATTTCGTCCCCAAGAGTTTGGTATTTTTTTTAAAACGCTATTTGAACAATTGCGGGTTTTAAATGGATTTAGGCTGCGCAATGTCCGTGTAACCTACTGCCGCTATAGGGTGACTTTAAATATTTTTTTACGTTGTAACTATTAATTGTAGCGAAAAATTACCAAGCCATTCGGATGAAGAATTTTGTCTCTAAAAGTTTGGTATTTTTAAAAAAACGCTATTTGAACAATTGCGGGTTTTAAATGGATTTAGGCTGAGCAATGTCCGCGTAACATACCGCCGCTACGCTGGAGTCGCAGGTTGCTTTCTGTTTTACTAGAGCCGACCCTTAAGAAAAATTTCTGTCGAAATAAGATGGATGCTGTGCAAAGGAGAGTGGCACTTAGGGTACTTGTGCCTATAGGGCAGTGTCGGAACCAGATGTGCTGGTTATTCGTTTTGTCGAACTGATGACAATGGAGAGGATGCTTATATTCCAGAGAAGAGACGAAGAAAAGGCAGAAGCAAACGCACAGACTCTGGCAGGAAAGATGGGAACAAGAGATCATAGGGTCATGGAATGCTAGCTTAGTTGACAACTCCAAATGTATAAACTGACCACATGCGGAGGTGAATTTTTGTATGATCCGACATGGTTGCTTCCAGGAGTACTTTGCGAAAAAAGGAAAAGTGGATGGCCTGGAGTGCCCATACGGCGATTCCTGTTAGACGATGTTAAGCACACTTTTTTCTTCGGTGTAAGATGGGCAGAAGAAATACGGGGCATAGAGGAAAAGTTTGGCTTGCTTACACCGGCCAATTTTGTAGCGAGTATGCTACTAAGTTAAGAACCGTGAAACAGCACTTTACCGAACTCATACTACGAAAAAAGAATTTAGAAGCTATGCTATAGAACTGTCTACAGGCAGTAAGTAAAAGAAGAAGAACTTTATGGTGATTAAAGGTACAACTCTGAAGTAATGCTAATAGTGGTCGAAGAGTGGACTTACTGTCTGTAATAGAAATGGAGATTAAGGTTTAGTGGGTACTGGGTATACAGGATGTAATGAAAAAGGAGTCCCACACGCCAGGGGGCACATGCTCTATGATGTGCCTAATGCATTGCCCCGCCATCGGAAAAAAGTATGTAAATATAGACTATGACCAAACAAAAACACTTTATGTTATTTATAATCAATAATATTTGTTTGTAATTTGGATAAACACAATCGGACAATTTTCCAAACAAAATATTGTGATAACAAATTATTTACAATGATAAACGAGTTTATTAGTTTATTCCGTCCTTTATTACAATTTAGGAACCATTTAAGAGGAAATCTAAACTTTGTTGCTTCTAAAACTATTTTGACCTTTTTGATTAGGTTCCTATAAAATACTTATAATTATTAATTCTCTTACCTTCTTTAAATTTTATATTTTTTGAGAGTGTATGTTATTTTGTAAATACAATAATGTTTAACAAAACTTAAAAATTATAATCTTAAAAAAACTAACGTTATGCATAAATTTAAACGTGTTGGTGAAGTTGCAATAATTTCCTCAAATGAAAGTTAAAAAAAGATATATATAAAATTTAATTTAATTCCGAGAAATTTTTTTTTTTGCTTTCTGTAGTATGTTAATCTATATCAAGTAACAATTGGCCCAAATGATGGTATCTTAAAACAAGCTTAACGGGAACCTAAACCATTATTTCAAAGTATAAATTTCCTAAAACTTTACTTCTGAAACCATATAAACAATTTTAAAACTGAATCAGAATAATCAAAAGACTTTACCATGGTATTTAAAATGAGTGTGTGATTTAATGTCAGTTACGTAAACAAAACTGTAGTGTAAACACAAGTATCTACTGTACCTAATACTAAAAATACAGACTTTGAAATTGTTTCACCAGATTGATGTTAGGAACTAAAATTAATTCAATACTGGAAATTGAAACACATATTTTAGGGTACGGTTTGAAGCTTAGGTAGCTAACAATGGTAGTGTTAAATAACTCATGATGATAATATCCATAAAAACACCCTAACCAACAAATTAGGCCTATAACCACACAAATAACGTTATCTTATTTCATGAAAAGCTTCTACCTCAAGCGGAAGTAAAGGGGTGAATTTACTTGACTGACTTTCTCAGTACCGAGTAGAGTATACACATAAAACAAGATTATTGCTGTGGGGAGATTAAGCCTTTATAGAGACTGCTAATTTGTCGTTCTTCTATTATTTAATTTTTATACAGCTTATTTATGTATCACAACCAGAAATCTGTAGTATTCTAAAATTAAATAATGTGATTAATTAAAGGCAACAAATTAAGTTAACTTAACTATTTTAATTCACACTTAATTTTTAAAGTATTTTATATGAAAATTAAAAACTGAGTTTATAGTTTCCATTTCGAACTTTCTTAATAGGAATATAATTCAATTCAGTAGTAAAATTGAAAAAAGTTCACAATCTTGTTAAAATTTAAAACTATTTTTCAAGGATATATTTTAAGATTTAGTGCTTTATACATAACCTTTAATTTTAATCAACATTTCCAATTTAATCTGAAAGTAATAATTTTAAATTGTACTCTTCTTTTGATAAACCAAGTTGTAATTTATTGATTTTTTTAGGCGAAAAACCTGAACGGTTACCATCGCCTTTGTAATTTATAGAGGTTACTTTATTAAACCTTGTGTTTCGGATCTACTTGACTTAAATAGATTAAACAACTTTTAGACACTAAAGTTCAAAGATCACTCTACATTTTTCAAGTGGTTAAAATTTACGTGTCTGAAAACGCAGAAATAATAATGTAGAAATACAGTATGTAGGACCTGTTTCACATTGTCACTAACATTATTAATCAACTTTACAAGTTATCAATTTGAAACTTACAAGTAATACTAATTTATGTTTGACAATAAATGATGAATTACTCGTATAATTATTGCATTTTATTTCTAAAGGTAAAACTATCAATTTATAAGTCAGAAAATGTGGTGAGACTACTAAAAGATTTGGTTTTGAGGTTAGGAATACATTTATTTTATCATACTGTAGTTTACTATTACAGCATCCGCAAAATGGAACAGTAATATATTTGTAATTATTTTAATTATTTTATTTTTAGATAATAGTACAATGTAAAGGGATGCTGAAAACTGTAATTTTAACATGAACATGTTCTATATGCCATCTATGGTTTTAGACAACTGTCGTAGCATTGTTAAAGACCTTCGAAAATGTTAGTGAAAATGGGTTCATGCATGCTTCTAATACACTGATTACGATTTCTCAAAAACTACTGAACCGATTGGAACGAAATTTGGTATTTAGCTACCTCTAGGGCCATGGGTGCTCGCTAAGAAAGGTTTTAAAAAAAATCGAAATTTTAGAGGGGGTTTGGGGGGGAAGGTCAAAGTTACTATAAAAAACCACCGAACGGATTGGAATGCAATTTGGTATGTAGGTTCCTCTAGGACCCTAGGTGCTCACTAAGAAAGAATTTTTAAAAAATTCGAAATTTTAGAGGGGGTTTGAGGGGGGATCAAAGTAACTAAAAAAAAAACATCGAACGGATTGGAATGAAATTTGGTATGTCGCTTCCTCTAGGGCCCTATGTGCTCGCTAAGAAAGGTTTTTAAAAAAAATTTAATTTTTTGGGGGTTTGGTTGTCAAAGTTACTAAAAATTCCCATAAGATGTACATATTTATTGATTATGTGTTTTTTTTAATATACATTTAACTTTGATTTGTCTATCTGTGCAAAACTGGATCGGGCCAGCTTGTTTATTCACAAAGAATCGCAATGATAGTCGGTGATACATTTTAAAAGAAACTTTAACTCATCATTCCAAAAGCATAAACGTCAGGTGATGAAATGTGGGATGGTGTGTAAAGTTTGTTCATCGGGAAATCAAATCAGACGGTTGCCAATTTTTCTTGAAGGCCCGGTGCACACTTACGGCTAAAAGACCCGGAACGCTGCGTCATTTTCAATCGGATAGGAAGAAGTACATAAAACTGCTGGTGCGATGCACACATGACGTTGTTACCCATCTGATGCCAGCTTCACCCCGGTAGCCATCGAGGTGGACGCAAGTTCCTGTGAGACGCGCGTCACTTTCCCATAACCCGATACCTTGCAGTACCCAACTTTCTACCTGGCAGAGCATATTTGACAGCGAATTACATCCCCCATCTAGTTGAAATCGGTTGTTACAGTCCTTCGAGAATATGGACTTAGATACCTAATCAACACCTAGCCTAGATTAAACTTTTGGGTTACGTTTACAACTTCAATCAACACAAAATTCTCATAAAGTCTTAAAGTTGATTATATTTGTATATGAGTTATAGAACTAATGTAGGATATAATTTATTATGGTATATGATGGCTTTGAGAATATAAAATAAATATATAATAAACAACTTTGTATTATCAATATAATCATTTATACAACATTTTAAAAAGAATTACACATTCATTTAACTTCGGAAAAATTCAAAAACGTTTATAAACATATTCCAATATTCATTTCTTCGTTATAATGTTAACAACTTCTACGTATTTGGATAATATATCAATATGAAATATAAATCAATTCAAAGATAATATTTGTACTATCTTTATTTTGATATATAAAAATAAACTTGGTTTTAATAGTTCGTTACTAAAATTGAGGAACAATAAACTGCTCCTTTACATTTAAGGTTGGCGGGTTTGTATTACAGTATATATACGGGAAACCAAAAAGGTGTTTACACATTACTCTCAAATATGTACTACTGATGTTCATTTTGTAAGGTGTCCAGTGAATGCGTCTTTTCGGAAATTGCAGGACTTGCTAAGTAAATCTGCCGTTGTTTTCATTCTTAGTGGCTGTTTTTAGGACGGCGTACTGCACACAATTTACACTACGCGTACGACGGAACTGGTTGGCAACACTTATCACTATGGTATAAATTGGCGGCTGTTTGTGAAATTGTTCTTGAAACTCTACATCAGTTCACATCAATCTAGCAGCACCTGCTCCGTCAAGGCTGAATGGTAAAAACTTTCTCTAGAGTAGTAAGAACTATTACAGCGATAACTTACCCCTCACAAGAAAGTAATAATAATGAACGTGGCACGGCAACCATCAACAATGTAATCAGGTGTTATAAAATCTCACCAAGATGCTTGTAAAATTGCTGGTTAACTACTGTTTATTTGGGCAAATACCACAAAGAATAAGCCCTGTTCGGTTTTATAAATTATATACAAGTTAAGATTACAAAAAAAAAAAAAAAAACATTATAATACAGAACATTCAAAACTGCTTCATTTATTATTGACAACAAGTAAGGTCAAAGCTTGTTTAATTGGTTTTCATTTATTTTTTCACTAATGATGTACTTAAACAAACGTTCAAACTTTTTAGATAAGAATTTATTATAACTAAAAAATTTATGTAACATATTTTTATTGTGACCTGCCTTCTAGTAATCTATATATTTTTCCATAATATACTTTACTGTACAGAAAAACAAATAAATTCTGTTAAAAATATAAATATGAGCAGAAAAATTTTCAAACTTTGCATACTTTATTTGTGGGTCTACTTTGGTTTATTGCTAAGTTCACAATGATCTACTTTTTCCTACGGATTCGATAATTTACAATTGTATTTATTCTAATAAACAAAATTCGATTTACGAAAGTATGAGTAGATAATGTATTATTTTAGTAATATGTGTTATAAAAAATCATATTTATGATGTATTGTATTTAATGTATACTTGTAATAGCTGTACAAGTACACACTAATGGATTTTTTGCAAATAAACAATATTAAGTTAGTAATATGTGTTATACAAAATTCTCTTTAATATTGATGTACACTTAAAATAAAAACAGACAAAATTAAAAACTTATTATTGTGAAACAAAACCTTGTAAAGTTTACTAATAGTTTTATTTGAAATTGTGGTTTGCATAATTATTTTAGTTATCATCGTGAAACACGATATTACAAGGTTCAAGTAAAAGAATAATACTATCAGAATGTAAATTATTGTAAAAGAGACACTGGGTTTACTTTCGGCTAACCATTGTATAATTCAAAGCGTGCATTCCTCTACCTGTTGTGTCGTATTGATTATGTTCTCCATGCCACAACTGAGCCAGGCCTAACTGCTGAGAGTAGTGTAAAAAGCTTTCGTAGCCTTTGTGCATTCGACAAACTTTACTATAATAAATTCAAAATATTATTTAACATTCATTTACTTTATATATTTTACTTATTTGGAGAACTTTTAAGGTGTTTTGAAAGGATTGTCAAAATATACAATTAAGTGCCTTTATAATTGGTGAATCATTAAATAATATACGGGAATTGCTTTAATAATATCTAAAAGGGCTTCCTAATAAGTAGCAACAGGACTCGAATGAAAATTCAGATGTAAGTTGGACATAGATTTTTAAGTTGTAAGAAAATGGTTTAAACATAGTTTTAATGCAAAAATTCTTTCGATTTTAACACGAGTTGTATTATAACACGAGTTTTACATTAAAATGGAAATATAGGTCAAACTAAGCTATATGTCAAACTAAATGGAAATATAGGTCGATACATTAAGCTAAAATAAAATTTAAAGAATAAAAATGTATTTGAAAATAATAAAAAATATGGTAGTATGGTACTTTACGGGAAAATATATTAATCAAAACTTGTAATATTATGGAAAGAGTGTTAGTATTAACTGTACATTTTATATTTAGTCAAACCAAGTATTTTTTTATTATGGTATTTATTAAATAAATTAGCCTTACTTAATCATAATAATAGTCCATCATTAAACGAGATTTTAGAATACATTCATTATTGTGTTATCATTAGATAAATAACGCCTGAGGGAAAAAGTCATTACATTACAACTTCCGTTTAATACGAAGCTATAAAAATGCAATTATAACTTCCATTGTCCTGCCTGTATGTATGTATTTGTTTTTAAACGCAGTAAACTTTGGTTGGTTGTTAATGTTTGGTATAGGTATTGTGGAGATGTTTTACATAATTAATTGATTGCTTATAAAAGTTATATGCATAGTGATTATTTACATTGAACCAGATTACATTTGCACCGTTGAACTTCGTTTGCAAGTCAAATAAATAATTCTACCTAAAGAAATATATGATAAAATTATTTAATTAATGGACATAAAAATTGGCAATGCATTTTAGGTTATTCTTCCTGGTAACAAATATATTTAAAACCCGGTGCTAGACAAAAAACTGATATGTTTTTTAATTTGTAATAAAAGTATGTTTTTTCACTTGTAATTTCATTAACTTATATGTATTTTCAAACCAATTTGATATAAAAAATTTACGTTTTGACAATTTACAAAGATTTAACGAAAAACAATACATTAAAGCAAACAGAAAATGATCTCACATTGTCTAACATTTTTTTATTACCATCAACAGTTTTTTGAAATGTCTTCCTTACGGCGAATACAACCAAAACTGTTTTTCCTCTAATTTCGTGTTTTAGAAAGTAAAACTTTGAAGAAAATGTCAAAACATAACTTTGTATTTGTGTTTACTATGTTTTTTTGTAAAAAATATATATAAAGAGTTATCATGTATAAAAATTCCAATACGATATACAAAAATATGTATCTTAAGAATTCATATTTAAGTTGCTCCTATTATTGGAGGACGTATCGATATAAATGTGACTATGTACTTGTGAAGTCAAATGTTCATTATAGTCTTATAGACTGAATTTGCTTAAAGTTAAGAGTCTTACACCGTATCAGTTGTTCATGAGCAGCCCAGAGGTATCATGTCACTGTGTACTTTGTCTTGATTCGTGATGTATAGAAGCAATGTTTCCGCCCAGATCACTAAATTAATACGAACAAACAAATAAAACTAAATGCAACCTATACAAAACAAACATAATTTCATAATGAATAATACAATTTATTTGGTTCAGGTAGCCAATGAGGAAACTGTAATTTAATATTGGACAATGTATAATTTAATCAAAAACATGGTAATTACAATCAGATTGTTGTTATCTATAGACTGTTGCAGAAATAGGATTACTAGACGCGACAGTAATACTAACGACATATAAAACAACAATGAACAATTCACTTAGAGTGTCTTCTTCGAGGTTATTTAGTTCAAAGTAAACTTCAGTAGAAATGGCAACTTTATTTCGATGTCAATATAACTATGATTGATCGATATACTTTATTAGCAAATTTTTATTCTTTTGGTAATTCTAAACGCTATTGTATATTACATGCAGTGATACGCAATATGTGTTTGTATTATTTGCATACATATTATGTGCTAGTTGTTAACAAGCGAATTTAAGTAAAACCACTCTAACCAAACAGTGTCTAGCTTTATTCAATGTTAGAGAATCAATAATATGTAGCAAAGAACAGCAAACATTGACTTAGCCCTGCATGAATAACTTATAGGTCTAATTGCTATAGATTCAGTAACGGCACTTGATAAGGCAAGTTTTAGTTCTTTAAACCAACTGATAAATTTCAAATTGTAAAAA
>JAGFPH010001479.1:215940-226575 GCA_018207615.1 Philaenus spumarius
TATAAATAATTACATTCACAACTAACTTTCTCACTAGGATTATGGGGGACAATTTTGTATCTTACTTTCCTAACGAGTGTCTCGTCTCACTTTATTTTACACACAAGTCATAACATTTCTTAAAATTTAAGTGGAAAGTAATTTGTATTAAAAGTAAATAAGCTTATTCGCGAACTACAAATACACTTCACTTTATTGACCGAGTAGTTAATTTATATATTGTATGGTTTTTTCTCCAAAATTAAATAACTGTACAATAAATTATAACTTTTTTTATAATATTAAATATCAATCATTAAGGTATGTAATGTACAAAGTAGTTTTTTTTTTAAATAAAAGAGCAAGTAAGGATCCAAACTACAGCACTACATTAAAAATTAAAAGGATTATGTTTTTGAAGAAATTACATACCTAAGTCCTGGCACGTCCTGATGACATTTACTCCAATACTCCCTATTGCACCATTTCTGTACGTCCCATGAAGAAGAAAAAGCAACAGCTTCTTGTCTAACCTTAAAGTAACCATTATTTATCTATATTTCAAGTGATGATAACAATATCGGTTGTCCAAATATAAATTAAAAGCACAATATGCTAAAATTCTTGTAAACATATATTTACAACAATATAAATTGTAACAATATATACCGTATACATTGTTGTATACAACAACAAATATTTATAACCAATTTTTAACATGGTTAGTAATTACAATGAATGTACATTTTCGTACAAATATCACATGTTATGTGGTATAGTTGGAGATTATTCGATTGGGTAAATGAAGAAATTAATTGATGGAGATATACTAAGGGGTATGTAATTTTATTTAGTTTCACCAAACCCTATCCTGTCTGTTGTAGCACAATCAAAATCCGTCGTTAATTAGCCTCAACGTTGACATACTTCGCCTTCGAGTCGTGCAATAATTAATTTGATGTCTGTCAGACACACGTTTCCGTTCCCAGGCAGTGGTGCAATCAGTTCTTTCAAAAGTGACATCAAAGGTACTTTATCGTTGCCTTAAATATAACTTCGTTCCTTGTTATTTAGTTATTGTAGTTGCGACTAAACATCTTTTTGACAACCATAAGATATCTAAAATATAATCGAGCTTAACTAGTGAGAAATATTATGTCAAAAAATAAAAACACAGAACACATTTTTATATTGTCACAAAAATACGTTTCTAAGGTGACTACTTTTTCGTTGAAACGAGTTTGACAATTAACCGTATTTTTGTGAGAGTTGTCTTCTGCGTTTTATTTGTATATTTAGAAACCTTAAGATATTTGTTTTGACATAAATCTTAAATTTGTGTACTAATTAAGTAAAGTTTTGAAGGCGATAACAATGTGTTGTCGACTCAAGAATCTAATACTGATTCCTTGCAACATTTGTATCAGGCTTTTTCCTAAATTTTACAGCAGCTTCCCCAGGTGCATAATAATTTTACCCTGTCTTGTGGCATACAGTGACGAGAAAAATGAGTTACATTAGATTTTGCCTTTAGTATAATAAGTAACTACATTGTGTAACTTTGCCATATTAATTCATGTAGCTATACATGCAATGTTATACATTGTATATACATGGTGTTTACATAGTATTTAGATAACCTAATACTTCCGGTTTCAATAATGATAGACAAATTTTTAAAACCGAATTTTTTATAAACTGAGATATTTCGTCTACAGAATGAATAAGACGTTTCGTGTCATTTGCAGAGTGTTAAAAAACGTTATACAACGTAATTCTTCTTATAGATCCATTCACATATTTTTATGTTTCATAAAATTGTGCAACAATAAAATAAATATAAGACCGATACCTGAAAAAAATAGAAACTTTGTAATTGCTTTTCTAAAACTCTACTCATGACAATATTAAAATTAGGCTTATTTTTTCTGTGACAATGTAAATAAACGGTACCAGGAACTGGCACATACTTTCTCACAAACATACATTTAAATTATTAAACAGATTCACTGTCACTTGTAGGGTGGGATAGGAGAGGTGATTTTTTAATAAAATAGGAGACTAACTAATAAATATTATTATTATGTAGAGAGAAATCTATTCGATCAATTTCGAAAAATTTTCACGAAACACGTCAATTAGGCCTGTATAATATGGACGAACAAAGGTTTAAAAAATTTTTGAAAAACAACCCCCTTTATGGCCAAAAACCCCCAAAAGTCAGTTACTATTATTATTATTAGCGAAACGAGAATTTTTAGAAAGATGCGGTTTTTGCATATGGTTGGGTACATTAAAGGCTACAAATAAGCCAAATTTTACCAAAATCGTTAAAACCCTTTTTTATAAAAAAATAATAAATGATTTTTTTAGGGTTTTTTTGCCGAAAAGGGGTTGTTTTTCAAAACCGTTTTTCAAACCCGTTTTTTGTGCATCTATACAGGCCTACTTGACATGTCTGGTGTAACTTTGTTTGAAATCGATCGAATAGTTTTAGCTCTAGCTTTGTATACATACAGACAGACATTTTGTACAAACCACTTTTTTGGACTCAGGGGGTCCCAAAACGGATATTTCCACAAAAATCTCAACATCGATTTTTTTTGCGATCACTATACTTTCTCTATATTATAGCATAGTGAGAAAGTAATATGCTTAGTTTATAACCATGATTAAAACTTTCATACTTTTAAATTAAACGTATGTCCTTTTAATCAGACTCAAAAATAATTACGTTGTACTTTACAAATTTGAATTTACTAAAACTATAATTTTTGAAAACATTTTTCTGGTTCCATTATGATATATATAAAAATAAGTGATGTATTTTCATAAATTATTATTGACCAAGTTAAAATAACTGCAAAGCAACAGTTTGCTCCCTTTTATAAGTGTGAACTGTTTTAGACACATAATTCCTGTCAATATCTAACGTGACCTTCACTCTATACATAATATCGATTGTATTGCAAAACACGGTTTGTCAAAGATTTGTCTACTGTATGTACAATCTTTTAAACGTTTGTCTGATATGTATAACTCGTAAAAAAAATAATAATACAATCGATACATTCGTTTTTGTTAACCACATTTTATTGACTAACTTTACAAATCTTTCGAACATTCTTTATAGACTACGTTTGCTATCTTTTGACCTCACCCTATAGGTAAAGGAAATCAACTTCCACAAAACATCATTTGTTGTGTGTGTCTAACTATCTACAATAAATTTCTAAAAGTTAACTGTATATTATTATTTTAAGGTTTCTGACTAAAAATATTTTTACTATAGTCCCGCGTGTATCTTTAGGACATTGTTTTACGGAGAATTTTACGAAATACATAATTATTGATACTAAAATTAAAGGCTAACTCCCTTAAAATTAACATTAAATTTGTCAAATAGAATACGGTACCAGCTAAATAAAATCATCCTCCCTCTAAATTATTGTTTCAAGTTTACATAATTAAAAATTATTGCAAATGGAAATATTAAATAAATATATGGTTTGTAACATTTAAAAGCTTATAAAACGTTGTAGGCTTTATCTTTTTTTTTTTTGAGTAGTTTTATTTAAGTAGAAAGTTTCGCCGATCACAGTCGGCTTCATTAAGTGTAGGACTAAACATTTAAATGAAATATATTGCAACACTAAACACACTGGAAAAACACGAAACTATATACATTATAAAATTATCCAAGGCTTGCTCTTCGTTGAATATTTTGATAAACGTACATGGGTGTGGACTTCCGAAAGGAGACTGAAGACATCTGTAGGTAGGTTGTAAACTTAATGTTGTTGGAGATGGATATTATGCCATAGGTTGGCTGCAAAGTTCTAATTTTCAATATGAAGTAGGTTGTTGTTGTTTTTATGTTAAATATACCTAATATTGTATTCTTCTAATACGTCGAGAGGTTGTAATTTCCTCTCATTATGACTAACAGTTAGGTTGGTATCAATGTATGAATGGTTGGTATTTATCAGATGTTAAGCGTAATTGGATCTGTGTTGGGTAAATGTGTTTCTTTAGGATGGTAAATGTTCTTTGAATCTTTTGGTAAAGGATCTGCCAGTTTTTAATATGTAAAATGCGTCACAATAATTGCATGTGAGTTTGTAAATATAGTACTGTAGTATTTATTTACATTTTTTTTCAATCTATTGTTGAGTAATCGGCCTAAGTTTTTGGAAGTGAGGTAAACGACGTTGAAACCAAGTTACAGAATATAATCGTATTATAGATTGGATGGTCTAGAATGTGATTGTACTTCATATGGACACATTTTGTATTCTCTTCTTTTTTTCTGTTAATACTTGATACGATTTCGGCTTTCATTTTCTGTTTACACATCAATTTGTCTACCATTTTTGAAAAAGAAAACATTAGCGTTTCATATTTAATTAGTAACTGATATTTCATTGTTGAGTGAGTTTTGGATCATAATTATTTTAAGTGAACGAAACTGTTGTAAGCGGATAGGTTGTATGATTGGGGGTGATAATAACTGTTGTGTATGGTGTGGTCTGTTTGTGTTGGTTTTCTATTAATTTTTTATTATTATTTTTTATCATGTCTGGATTTTGTGAGGTCGAGGTAGTTAAGGCTGTCGTTCGATTTATTTCGGTGGTAAATTTTAATTCCAGTTGTGTGTGTTCAAGTATTTTGTAAATAGAGTGTGCTGTTTATTTAGTTTTTCTTGACAGATTACTTTTTTCTTTTACGGGAACGATCGTACAGAGGTTGGGTACATCAAAGAAATTATTGTATGGTAGTATTTTGAAAAGCAGCAGTTTCTTGCATACATAATTTGAAAATAAATTTAAACTCTTAAACGGTTTATTTATTTTCGTTTGGAAGTAAATAACACAAACTATTAATCATAGACTTTAAATAGTAGACTTTAGACCATCGTAGCGTAGTGTGATTTATGTCCAAATTTTTCTAAGACCCATCTTTTTACTTTAGGAACTCATTTCCAAATCAATTATAAGATTAGTTGCATACTCTTTATGGAAACAACAATTTTGTTTAATTTATTGTATCCAACATTAAATACACATTTCCCTTTAAAATAAGTTTGTTATTATTAACACAAATGTTGTGTGTTGCTTGATGTAAAAGCGTGTGTGTGTGTTTTCTTGTTTGTATGTAAGTGTTATATTTACTAATTTGCAATGAATTTCTTACTTAATGGATAGGCTGTATATACAAGTATGTGAAACAGAATGATGTGAACAATTTTGTATATAAATACTTATATTTTTCTATGGATGACGTTTTTGAAATTGAAATGTTAATAATATTTTCTATTTTGCCTACATTTACAATAATAAACTTACACATCTTTTTAGTGTTTTCAGAAAACAGTTGTTTTTATGGAAAACAACAGTTTTAATGAATTTCAGTTTATCAATGCCAATGGTTCCACAGTAAAACCCGTTAATTAAGCCACACCAGTACAACACGATTAAAATCTATATCAACACTTCAATTGTATGGTACATTCATATAATCCTTGTTATTATATTTTGGAGCACAACACACTTAATAATACGACGAGAATACCTTGATACACGTAGTCTTTACGTGCTCTACATAATGGATGCCAGGGCGTATGTAATCGTGTGCTATACATGCTCAATGTGACAGAATTTATACTTGCCTCGGCAAGTTCTATATCCGGCAGGTTTCATTGTCATTCGTACATATTTAATATTATTCGGCCCTATTGTTTAGCATTTCCCCCAATATTTCACATATATTTGTTTGAAATATTATCAAATAATAATTCAATAGAATAATGTAATATGTATAAAATTGCACACTGTAATATTTTTTATATTTAAATATGAATGTATTTGTGTAATGTACTACATTGTAATACAGAATAACATATTAACTTATACATATTAAAGACATGAATATTGAATAAGCAGGTTCAAAGAATCTGCTTAAATTAATTATTTCTTTTAAGTGCGAATTTATGAAATTATAAAATTATACTTTAGAAACAATCTATACTAATATTATAAAGAGGTAAAGTTTATTTGTTTGTATGTATAATCTCTGGGTAATAATAATGAGGTAATCTCTGGAACTACAGAACCGATTGAAAAAATATTTTTACTAATAAAAAGCTTCACTATTCCTGAGTATCATAGGCAATAATTAATTTTGATAAACAACTTTTTTATTTTAATCTCTGTAAATTTAGTCGGAAAAAATCGTAGGTTATTCCTAGACTGATGAATTACCATAGCAACCTATTGAATAAAATAACAGATAAAACAGCTGTTTGCTCCAATATTTCCATTAACCCCTGATTTCACACTTTGTAGCAACTATTTGTATCTCTAAATTTTAGGTTTTTATTAAAGTATAGGCCTGAGCATTGCTGGTTCTTTTAACCTTTATTATAACTGATGTTATAAAATATACGAAACAATTTGATTTGAACATTTAACATTATTTACCATCTTAGCTTTGGGTTTTTTACTATAATCTATATAGTAAAAATGAAATGCTGTTCGTTGGTAAGCGCATCATTTTAGAACAGCTGGATCAATTTGATAATTTTTTATTTAAAATGTTAAAATTTTAGTCCAAATTAGGTTTTATGGAAAAAAAAATGGAAAAGTTTCCCGAAAAGTTTTTAAATTTGGGAAAAATTGAACAGTTATACATTTTGTCACGTTGAAAATGTAGTACCTACCGTACCCCTAAAACTATAAATAATAATTGAATACCACCTAGGAACGTGAAATTCGGTAAACAAAGGCCTATTTCTCAAAGGCACTAGAGGCGCACTAAGAAAGGATTTAGATAGAGTGAAATATCTGTTTATATATATTGAAATGGTAAAAATTCGTTGTGGTTCATGGATTTTCAATTTTGTAATTCATTTTATAGAATTAAGTTGTCTAGGCCTACCGCGGGTTGGCATCTTAAGTAGGTCACGCTAAACAAGTTGGTTCGAGCGGAGCGTTATCTGCCTGAATGAACTGTTGGACCCTGACTTGTTCAAAATGGAACAGTAACTTAGTAACCTAGGGGAAACCAGAATCCTGGAATAAGTTATATTTGGGGTGTTTTCGGGAAATGCATTACGCTAATCACGTATGTGTTTGCCGTAAAATTAACTTAATCAAAAGATGATGTAATAATAAAGTTATTAACAAGTAAAGTTTCGGGAAATTTTCAAAATTTCTCAAATATAAAAACTAAAGATTTTTAGGCTTTACAAAAGTAGGCCTAAAATAAATGTGGACTAATGAAATAAAAAAATTTGAAAATTGTAGAAAATATGAAAAGTATAAAAGTTTGAACTGAAATAAAGTATAAAAGAAGTAAAGTTTTTTTAAAAATATAACTTAAAGAAGTTGTAAAGAATGAAAAATAATTAAACAAATTAAAATTAAATTAAAGTAATTCAAAAGAGTAATAAATTTCACACCTAAATAAAAAGTTAAATGAAAGTTTTTAATCAACAAATAAAACAAAAAGAGTTAATAAATTAGATATGTAATAAAAATCCAGTATATAAAATAAATTCCGGGAAATTCATAAGCCCCAAAACAGTGAAAAATCGTTAAACTCCCAAACACCAAAACCAGAAGAAAAACAAAACAGATTAAAATGAAACTGCGGCTAGTGAGTAAAACCAACATAGGCTACAACTAATGAAAAATAAAATTGTGGGAAACTGAAAACACGAGACGTTTTAAGGGAAAGGTCGCGGGAAAAACGTGCGCGAATCGTGATCGCGAACCAGACATCGCAAGACCGTGAATCGAGTTCGAGAAGAAAGAAAACGTCGAACAAAATATAAAAAGGTAATTCTCGAAAAAATCGGGGAAATTTGTGAAAAGTTATAGACTGAAAGAAAAGAACAAAGACAAAATTAGTCGAACTAAGATAAAGATTTGGCGGGTTGCACGAGCCAATAGCAAGCGATGTAATCCACCGGAGGCAGAGCTACCAACTTCAGAAATTATTATAGTAGAGAAACAATCTGAATTTAATTTAAATAAAAGGTGTAACAAAATTGGGAGATAACAGGAAACATTACTGAATAATTAGAAATAAAAAGTAGAAGTGAAAAATCTTGGAAAAAAAGAATTTGCAATAAGAAAAAAACATAGTGTAACGAAAGGAAAGTTGGCAACGAATCTAGTTGCAAATGGCATTATAAATACTTTAACCCGGGAGAACCGAGGACTTCTTTGATTTTTGAGTTGACAGTAGTCACGTCACTCCGACGCTTGTTTCTTATAAAATACCTAAGTCAAGCAACATGACTTAGTATTTTGTTCGTAAAACTTAAATAATTTTACAAGTGTGGCCCAGGGATAATAAGACTGGATAATGTCAGCATAATTACTACGTTAAGTTACATTAAATCAGCGGCAACTTAGTTACAACAAAGTTTATTGTTTTTTGGGACATTCTGGAAGAATTCTACAGGACTTAGTACTACTAGTCAACACGGTAGTCACTAAATGAAGTAATCCATCGAACTCCTGGGGTGGGCTCCAGGATACCAACAGGCGAACATCACTGACATGCGGTCGTAACTTCGAGGGAATACCGAACCCAGGACTTCAGACGGTCTCAACACCATAACCAACTTTAAGAAGACATCCAGCATCCGACAACTTTCCCCAACAGGACAACACCTTTAACAAGACAACAGAGACAGCACGCAGTTCACCTATAAGCCTACACCGGGAAGCAACCGGCGGCGACGTCATCACTTGCGTTGAGACGACAGGAACAGTGTAAAAAGGTCGGTAAAAAGCGTGAATACGTTAGTCCCTGTTGAAATTTACCTGAATTAAATTCATAAAATTTATTGAGTATACTGGGTTATTTAGGATGATAGATTAAATTAAAATTGTTAAATAATTTAAAAATAAATTCATATAGTTTTAAAGTCAAGTTAAATTCAGTAAAATTAAATATAAAAAAGTAACTGCTTAAAAAACTTTTGATTGAAGTATCAGAATAAATTAAATTAAAATAAATAATTTGTTCTGCCTTATAATATTAGGAAAATATTATAAACAATTATAATTAATATTGTGTACTTGTTGGAAAGTTTTCAACCAGAGAACATTTTATTTATGTTTTTGAAGAAGTTAAATAAATTAGTAATTTTTATTTTTCAATATAAAAATCTTTTATTTGGTAAAATTACCTGTTATTCAAATATCCCATCATTTTATGAATCTTAGTTTAAGAATTACCACTGTGATAAATTATAAAAATATCACAAGCACAAATAAGCATTTTACAAGGTTATTTTCAGTGTACTCACTTTTTAGAGATCAACGATCGTTAAAATTAAATGCTTTTGTTCTCGCTGAGCCTGATTAAATTTAAATTCGCTGGAAGTGTAAATTTATTTTTTTTTAGTCAGAGTATTTAGAAAACTGAATATTCGACACCCAGTTGGTTCACCTAGGCCTCATAAGAGAGATTGCCAAAAAACTCCAGTATTCGGTATCAACTTATTCTGCAACAGTTGCTTACAAAATATATGTCAAAGTTAAAGAATTCGCGTCCCAAAAAGTGGGGCTCAAACGTCGTTATACAGTCGACCGTTGTAGAATATAATAAAAAGTAAAAGTAACATTAACGTAACACGTTTTCTTTTTCTGAAACTGTTTAGTAGTTCTAAGTTAGTTTAAAAACTCTTTTCTTTGGAACTTGTATTCCATACCAACAACACTAGCCGATACACAATACTATTTATTTATGTGTTTTCTTTACCATTTAAAGTGGGAAAACTGTTTATCTATGCAAAACCTAGATTTACTTCAACACATACAACTAACTTTAACTCTCGTGGTGATCTGTGGGTTAAACAATTTAACTTCGGCAAGTGATAAACTATTTGACCTTTCGCAACAAAGTTTATACCAACCAAGTAATACAAATAAGACTTACGTCCTAATATGTACATGTATATTGAATTATATATAACAATGTTAAAGAATTAACAATTATAGGTTTTTTTAACATAATTAGTATTTATTTTAAAAACTAATATTGTTGAGAACACACATAACTTAGGAAATTTTATAAATATCTGTTGAATCATGGCGATAGTTTTTTCATGCATGATTAAAACAGACAAAAATTATATTTACTGTATAAGCCAATAATGTATACATAACAATAATTATACATTTCACTTGGTCTGAGGTTACCTCGTAAGTTCAATAACTGCTGAAATAAAAGGTTTAAACATATATTAGTATAGTTAAATAATTATTGGAACTATAACTAAGGCATCCTACCAAATGCCTATGTTAATAGTATGTATCGTATAAAACCAATACCATATTTGTTTTTAGATTGTGCATAATATAATTATATTTCTTTGTTGTAATCACCGTTTTAGTTAATAGAAACTTTTTTTTGTGAACAATCCCCAATAGACAAGTGAAAAAACATTCAGAGTTAAGGAGTTACAGTAATGAATATGTTTTTTAATTGTCTTTCTTTCTTATTGAACACGTTATGCAATAATAATAAAAATAAATAATATTTATCTGATTTCAATTAAATGTTAGTATTTTTAATTTATTAAAATATTACAATAAATTTGGGTGCTACATATAGTTTTATTACTGAACTATTAGTATA
>JAGFPH010001479.1:226975-250550 GCA_018207615.1 Philaenus spumarius
TATAGTAAAGGTAAAACCAGAATTAAATTATTCTCTTTAATTGCACAACACATGATATTGTTAGTTATTAAACTTGCCTAATGTGTTTAAAAGTATTCAATTTTAGTTGATACAACTTCCAACGGACCTTATTGACACATTATTGTAACACAACAGCTAATATGATCTACTGTAGTAAATCAATACATAATTTATTAAAAATAATGCACCTTACAACCACACTTATTAAGTGTGACAGTGGCACTTTGTGTTTTCATCAAAAATAGTTTGTAGCTAAATACAATATTTTTTTCTAAAAATATGCTTAAAATTAGTTAAGTGACAAATATTGTAATATTACTGAATATAATTAATTTAAGTAGAGGGACTAGGAAAATATAGTTATTTCCTTTAATTATACGATACGCGCAACTGTTTCATTACAAAATGAATAGAGAGTGTAGTCAAACGATATTAATCAACGGCATAAATTTGTTATTGAAAATACTTAATTTGTATTGAAAAAATACTATTACAACTATGTATATAAGTATTGCTATATAACACCCTACGATATTAATGAATAACAATTAATAGTTGTTCTTGTATTAAATATATTTTGCACTGGATTGTTATTCTGTTCCGCTAACTATTTTATTTCTAGACCATTCTAGCTAATTAATTAAGTCTACCATAGCAGATCCAAGAAAGTTTTATCAGTAGCCATTTCAACCTTAAAACAAATACCATGGCTCCGCATGATGGACGGAAATTTAATCTGGCAAGTGTGGGATGTCCAAATCGCAATCACTCAACTTGTATTATAAAAGAAGTTATGTAAAAAAACAATATATTTTATTAATACTTCGAAACTCAAAAGTTTACGTTAAAAAATATAAAGACATTACCTGAGGCCCCAGTCTAGACTATATATAATTAAACGTCGACATACTACAAATAAAATCAAAACACATCCATTTCGACCACAACCTTACCATGCAAAACATCTATTCACCAACCATATACAGTGCAAATTGCAATTATTGTGAACAATTCCCTTTACTTCAGTGAATTTCTATCACTTTTACAATTAATTACTAGTATGACTAAACACAGCAATACAAATTTACTTTATGTAAATTTGACATTCTAATTTTGAAAATTATACGGAAGTCACCATGATTGTTGATTTAAATAAAGTTGTGCAATTATTGTAAATGAATTACCTTATTTTGTCACCATCCAAACAATCATTGATAATATAACTTTTTAAAATCGGTTTATGCTTTTTAAAAACATTGTACCTAATTTACGAAAACTAAGAAAATAATGTTGTAACTTCTATACAGTGAATGTAATTGAGTAGAGTTTATTATAATTATTCAGTCTAACAAAAATTTTCTTCTTTCTTCATCAGGAACAAATCCTTTAATTGAAATCCTTTTAACCTATTAATGAGCTTTAAAGGCTGTCTAGAAGACATTTCACTGGCATTAAAATAATCCTCTTGCACTTTACACAATACAATTATAATAAATGTAAAAAATCCAGAATACATAGTCTTATTTTATTAACTGCTACCCCAAGAAATTATAAGAAGTTATTCTGTTTGACTTTCTTTTGCATGGTGCTAAAAAAAAAGATTAATGCTGTAATTGATTAAGTAATTGTTTATCAAATCATAATTTATTTATAAAATAAATTATTTACGGTTTTTAAACTTTAGCATAGATCAATTGACTTTTAAACTTTTAAGAAACAATCTATACAACTTTCATCAATTAAAAATGTTTAAAGAACCTACATACATTTTTTTTATTCGGACATATATCTTATTAAATGAGAGGAAAATATAATATTAACCATAACTACTATTAGATTAGCAACAATTAATTATTATAAGTTCTACTATTGTTTATGTAATCGATGTTGCTAAGGTCTTTAACACTAACATGCATACAATTTAGTAATTTTCAAGTCTGTGCCAATGAAAGGTTGGAGAGTAGATTTTTAATGGTGTGTAAATTATTCGTCGTTAACTTTGCATTAATGTAAACTGGCACCCAGTAGCTCCAAACCATAGAGCGATCACAAATGTAATTAAATCAGTTATTTTGAAGTTATTATTTCGGTAATCTGTTGACTTACAGATAGGGCGAATATTTTCAAAGAGATTTAAAGATCAAATTTTTCAAACTATAAAATCTTATAGTATTTAACCAATATTATTGAATACAGAATCGTTAACAATTTGACATAAACGAAGTAGAGGAATTATCAATTTGTTAAAGCAAGTAGGCAATGTACGAGACAGATCAACTATTTAACGCAATAATTGTTATTGTACAAATAAATGCTGGTAAGACTAATCTACGCATTCTTAATAAAATGGCAGAATAGTTTTAAACAGTGGGACTGTTGGACAAAGTTTTAATGTGTGAGTGTTTTGACTTCCTATTGTGTAAGTTTTCGTTTTGTGAGAGAGCTTTTTGTAGACGAATGATAATTCTGAATTACAAAGATCATGGTATCGAATTCCTGAAGCTCTGAAAGTATGTTATCTTAATGTTCCATGTGCTAAATATATTATATGATTATAAGTACCAAAGCAATTTTAAATTATTTTCTGCAACAAAATAATATCAACGAAAATCTGTATTTTCGATCACGTCGATTATTTGCTAATAACTTGCTATAATACTCATTGTACTGAAATATATTTTTTGTTGGTCCTTTAACTAACCTCCAAAAAAACCCTCAAATAAATTTATCGGTGGTTAGGTAACCACTGCCATTACACCACATTTCAGTCAGTCTGTTATGTCAAATGTATTTTATTAAAAAAAATAGTGTAATAGACAGTTCGATAGGCAGATGATGTTAGTTTTCCTACATTAACAAACGGAAAATAAAAATAAAAAATGATTACACAAACTTTGCATGATTTTGTAATAATTGTTTACCCTAGTCTGTTGGTAAATAAAGAAACACGAGATTATTAAAGATCGGTCACTACTGGATGAAAGGTATTTGCAAATCGACTTTAATGAATCAGAACTAGAAGTGAATAATTGCCTTCATTTCCATATATAGTAATATAAACATTGGGTGTGCTTAAGACCACACGTTGGTAACTTCTATATCCGATTTATATTTTGATCAGTATTAATATTGTAGGAGAATAAAGGTCAAAAAATTACACAAGTCAATATGTTGTCAAAAAATATTATATCATATTTTGAAATTGCATAATTATAATATCACTAGCTGGCCCGATCCGGATTTGCACGGAGAGACAAATCAAAGTTAAATATGGACATTTTTAGTAACTTTGACACCCCCAAACTCCCCTAAAATTTCGATTTTTTTTTTTAACTCTTTCTTAGTGAGCACCTAGGGCCCTAGAGGAAGCTACATACCAAATTTCATCCCAATCCGTTTGGTGGTTTTTGAGATTTCGTGATGAGTTAGTGAGTGGTATTTGTAATATATACATGTTGTTTATTTGAAAACTTTAAACTCGTATTAAAATACTTATAGCCCAATATCAAAATTCTGTAAACGGAAGTGTATAGTACTAATTGGGGGAATAAAAAAAAATGTTTAAATGCGGGTGCTCATCCACATGGCCCCCCCTTACCCAAGGTCAAAATTTTGAAATGGCAACATATACCTTGTGACACCTCAAATTGAAGCTCGTAAAAAATGCTGTGTTTTGATAGAAAAAAAATTGAAATCGGCCCAGCCGTTTGGATATCAGCAGCCAATAATGTTATTTCTTACACAACAATTACTAACTACTACTTGTACAAAATGTAAAATTTTGTCTAAACTTACTTCAATTAGACAAAAATCAATCTTCTTTACAAAACTTAAAAAAAAACTAATATAATAATTATAATAATATTATTATAATATATTAATATTATAATAACTATAATTACTTATTAGGCCTATTATATACTATGTATTGTCTTTTTCCTTTCCACGCACTTACTTGTCTATATAGGCTATACTATGTATCGCCTATTCCCTCTTCTTGCTCTGACTTGTGTATGCAAAAGTTTGCGTGACGCAAGATTTCATAAACATAGTCAAGCGAAAGTGTCCAACGGGCCAATAGAAGTTATCACTTCAATAATATAAAAACTTTACTTTATACCTTTCCTTTTAAAGTATTCGACAGTTTTCTCAATCTTTTCATTTTATTTTATCATAAAACTTTTGTTCTAGGGCCTTTCTAAACAAAACCATGTATAATAGTCACGCACAAATCAATCTCTTATTGGAAGACAACTACATGTTATGTATAGCAATAGTGTTCTAAAATTATTTAATAAAAACATTATGTGGAATGTTGTAATTAAAATTAATTTCATAGTTTCAAATCGGTTTAAAATAAATTAAACCCGTATTAAATCTAAATTCTAAATGCGTAGGCTTACATACAATACACTTGCAATGCCATAAACAAGCAAGATGGGAGAGTACAATAAACCACAACAAAATAAATGTTTTTAATATTTTTAGTACAGACAATATTTTGTTTAATTTTTTTATTCAAGTGTTTCTATAAAGTTTTTAAAGAGAAAATGGATCTGTTGGTGATACGGGAAATGCGGCCATGTATATGTTTACTACAGCGATAAAGAACTAAGAAAAATGCTTTATATTATTATTTAAGTGAATTTTTATTTATGTCATATTTGCGTTAAATTACTTCTCGCGACTTATTAAAATGTGTTGCTTTATTTAACTGTGAACCTTTTTTTGTTCGTAAAACGTATTTGAGGATAAAACGTATTTCTAAAACTCTCATAGTATGAAATTTAAACACATATAATTCGTCCACAATCTTACCATTTGTTGAACATCTCTCTTGACTACCCCTATACAGTCACAAACAGTTAAAACGGCCAAAATGAACAACAGTTTCCTCCACTTTAGTGAACTTGCAGCATTTGTACAAATTTATCGTATGACTAAACACAGCCAAATAAAATTACTTCAAGTTAATGTAACATCGTTTGTAATAAAAAAGTTAAACATTAGAGTGAAATGTATTAAAAAACAACTGATTTAATTAATTTATTCTGAGCCCGTCATAAAAATAAAACACTTTGCGTTTTGTGGGTATTGTTTCTGTTATTACGTATGTGTAATATATTTTATTTAATAAAATTATTATAACAGTTTAAAATCGGTTAATGCTTTTTGAAACGCTGTATTTATAATGTACGAATGTAATGAACAAGGATTATTATATTCCCCATGATAAAACTTTTCTTCTTTCTTCATCAGGATCAAATCCTTTAATTTAAGTCCTTTTTTCCGATGATTTAAACGCTTCATAGAATGTCTACTACGTCGATCCTCTGTCATTAAAATAATACTTTCACAAATCCTATTATAACAACTGTTATAGCATCCAGATTGATTTTATTATAATAACTGTTAAAACATCCTGACTGAGATTTTCTTATTTCATTAAATGCTACTGACAGAAGGCAAAATAAGAGGGGTTAATTAGTTTGACTCCCTGAAGAGTGGTGGTATAACACGATATTAAGATCAAGATTATGTAAAACATAATAAGTGATTTGTTGATAACTATGATATTGGGCACACCCGCGGTTAGGTTGAATCATCTAGATTAACTAAATACTATTTATTTGAGAAACATTATTTATTTCAAAAATCTATAGTCAGTTGAATTCAATCACGGACATTTATCGTAGTTAAATATGCATTTCAATGATTTATGGTAAAATACATAATTTTATACGAGCACAATTCATGAATATTCATGTTAATTGTATTGCACCTCCTGTTACCTATTGTGTTACTCCTCGGTCAAGGTAATTTCAAATTTAGTTTAAAGTTTTTTTATTTCTTATGCTTATTGTATAGTATTAACGTAACCACTGTGTTAATTTTAAACCATGCCATAGTGTTTTAATTCTTGTATTAAACGATATATAGTTTTTCAACTCAGTTTTCGTTCAAGGACTCGTTATTGTGAGGCAAACTGAAAAACTACAATAGGTAACAACCCTAAAATTATGAACGCTAAATGGTGATGCGCTAACCACGTGACACCCAACAATCAGCGTCCATCAAACTATGGTTCCTCTGTAGGATGTAGCACACAATATTGTTTCTTTTTTTTCTGTGAACTAACAAGGATTCAAATTTACAATATTGTTTATAAAGAGAAAATATAAAACTAAATGGAATCTTTTCTTTGCTAAGAAATAGGTATATAGTTAATAGGTATGTAGTTAACGTTAGTAGGGTGGTACATATAAAGTAGTTACTGAAATATAGCTTAAAATTACTTTTAAAACATAATAATAGTAATATAAACTTACAACATTATAACGTTTCAGATAAGTCGTGTCTAAGCATGAATTCAGTTGCATAGATTTGTGATTTACCAACTGGGAAATCCGTAATAGATTGTACCTCATTTTATTTGGTATCAGGAAAATGAAAATCGTACTTTTTCGAAACTTCAATTACTGAAATAATTGCTTGTCGTATTAAAGTAATTATTAGAACAATAACATATGTAGCCTATATATATTATGTATTTATAATCATAAATATTAGTATCATATAATACAAAATTATTTGAAACATTCATTATATATATATAACTACTTATGACTTAAAATATAATTTGAAATTACAAACAGATAAAATGGCATATTTAAAAATGGAACATTGTTTTAGAACACTTAAATAATAAATAACTTTAATATTTTTTTAAATGTTGAAATTCAACCTTTAATAGGTTCAATATATATATTTTTTTTATACTTCAGAGGGAAATATATACAATTAAAAACGTTAAATTTAATTATTGATTCATTTACTAGTATGAACTAGATTGAGTTTTGATATTAAACTTTGTTTTAATGCTTACTGAAAAAAAGCATTATAATGTAGAATAACTTCTAATCCCATCTAGGTGTCTAGGCAAGGTTCTAAAAATGGGCCTTTTTTATTTTAAAATAAATCCTTGTTTCTTGTGTTACATATGCTTTATATTCAAATTAAATATAAACAATTCTGAATATATTTAGTTACTTAAATAATAAATTAAACAAAGAGTTAAGTTTATAAGTTCTCATGTATTTGAACATTTGAAGAAGTATTTATTTGCTTTAAATGTTACATAAATAAAGGTACCTATAGAATTATAATAATGGATTAATTTCATATCCACTTAAAGAAAATGTATTATTTTTTTATAATTCCTACTAAATTAAAGACAACTACATAAAATAATTATCAAAGGTAATTATTTTGTTGTCTTAGCACATATAATTATAATTTGCTGCAATTTTACCTGGTTTTATCAGATAGTTTGAGCAATTTTAAAGAACGACCAACATTATATTGATTGTGATTAAAATGTTATATGACTCAGCAAAAATTGTTTAATATTATATACTTACTTCGGAATTGTCTATTGTTTTCTGAGCTTTGTTTTGTTCGTAAAACTGTGTAAGGATTTATAGAGTAAACCTTAAACGAAATAAAAGGCATATATTTTATCAGGATGATATTTATTACTTAACAAGTAAACAAGTTACCAATTCCATTAATGTTTAAAGTCGATTATATCTCTTTAGTTTTAGTTATTATTATTATTATGAAAACTGTTTTGTATCTTACACAAAAGAAATTATAGAAAATAACATAATATTTAATATTACTGTAACAAAATGATAATATTTGTTTTTGAATGCGTTAACTCAAAGACTACTGAGCTTGTTTGGAAAAGTAATTTGCTTCTGGGTAGCTTTCATTAGTTTGTTTCTAGTTAATAAGTTATTTTAGCTTTTTTATATTCTTACTTTTGTATATAAGGATTAGGATACGATTAAGATTGATTTTTTGTTTGTAAAGCTAACAAATATTTAGGTCTACATAGTCATCATAGTTTTTAAATTGAGTTTTTTCTTAAAATATAACTATGGACTAAGTTAATAAATAAAACATTTGATAAATGGAGCAATTATATGCTACGCAAACAACTAGTTAATTGTGTAATTATCTGTAAAATATAATTAATAAGGTTGAGAGTAAACTTAATGTTTAATTAATAGACAGTCGTCATAATTTTATATAAAAATACCAAGAATGGGTTTGTGTTTAAAATTCTTAAAGCTAGATTTTTTATGTATGTAGTGTAAAATGACCACCAATTTAATTACTAGATACATACTTGACGTTCATCTGTATCTGAATTCAGGTAGAAAACCACAAATAAACTATATTTTTTAATTAAAAATGTAATAATGATTTTGGTTGACATTTTGTTAAAATTAATAATTAAATTAAAGAATGAATTAAGAATTATTGTTTACCATGATTGTTTACCACATACATAACTATTTATTTAAAATTATAAATTTCTTTTGAGAATGTTCGATAGTAATAATGGGTTCTATTATAGGTTGTTTAAATTAAAACCTCATGAATATGTATTACTATATATTTTTTATGTATTTTCAGCTCGTACCCATATACAATTTCTTAATGTAAAAGTTGTTTTGAAATCGATATTTACTGAAATGTATTTATCTAAGTGTTATACTTGCTGACTATACAATTAAATAAGAAACGTCGCCCCAAAATGAAAATATTTTCTAATATAGAACATGTGCTCACCCATATTCAATCTGGCTAACTTTCTAGATTAGTACCTTGTTCTCTCAACTACATTCAAGTATTGGAATCAAATCCAGTTTATTTAGTGAAGTAAGGAACGTCACAGCACGACATAGCTTGTTAAACTGATTACGTTAGATTAACCATAATAACAACCTATTGTTCTTTCCACAGACAGAGAATAATTTTGTAATTTAAAACTGGGACTGAAATTACAGTCAAGAAAATTATATTGTCTTTCATGAATATCTTTTCCCTACATTTTCATAATATAGAGAAATGTTTATTGATATAAATTACATCTATCCAAACGTGGTAATTCTTTTATTTAATTAAAGTTTCAAACCAAAAAAGAATTATAATTATTTTAACTAATGAATATTGATTAAAAATTGTTGCATAATATCCAGACATCATTGTTTTCGTTTTTAGTGTACTAAATGTTTAAAAGTCTGAAAGCCATAAAAGTATAATACAAACGCTTTATCTCTAATAAAGAGTATTACTTTACTGATAATTAAATAATGTATAATTTATACTAAATGATGTGTTGAAGGATCATAAAATGTTTATTATGTTTATGTAAATAAAATCTGAAGGATCAGCCATTCTATAGTTGTACTGAATACTGTATATTTAATAGTATCCAGGAATGTTATGACAAAATGGTACTTTTCTATAAAGCAGAATTTCTGAAAATGTAAATTAAAAATTTAGCAAAATTTAGCACTTTTGGAAATGTAAATTAAATGGTCGTATTCTATGATTAAATTATTTGTACATAAATTTACTTCTTCCTGTTCACTATCAACAATTACGTAAACATATTTACAAAGGAGTAACTGTTTTTATTTTTTTGATGTAGGCTACAATAATGTGCCACCTTTCCCGTTAACATAAAATGAAAAAGTATATTATGACAGGCGATTCATGGCATTTTTTAAGTACGTAGCTATTACAATATGAAACTGTATTTTATTGCTTGATGTATTGTGATATTGGGAAGTCCAGTGAGAGTGGATATTCTACATAAATATTGTATAAATAAACTCATTGCTCTTTCTAATAGAAGGAGTCAAATGTAGTTCTGCTTTTTTTAAGGTGTTGTGGATGTTTGAATGTATAAACACATTTTAAAATGTCATTCCTTTGCATGTTTTATCCCATCTTACTGAACTTGAGGTCTCTCCATTAACAACTTGTTTTTAAAGTAATTATGTATTTATCTAAATCATTATTCTAGAATTTAAAAAAAGCATAATGAATTAGCTGTTTTGAAATACAAATTGAATTAAAAATATGGTATTTGGCATCTCTACCTGAAAATTTTCATGTAACTCAGAAACTTAATTCTGAATGTTGTTACGACCTACGTAATAATGTGAAAATAAAATAAACTACATTTATCGTAACTTCGAGTATAAACAAAAATCGTATTGGAAATATGCACTGCAAGAAATATAATGAAGAAACAAACTGGAATTCAAAACATTTTGTAGTAGAATTGAGTTTGTTGTACTTTTAAATAATAATTTTTTAAATAAATGCAAAACAATTGAAGCCTTGGTAGTTAGGAATTAAACCACATAAAATGTATTTAGTTTATATTGATTAGTTTTCAAAATAGCAATCTGATTTAATTGTATACGTTACTCTGTCACATATGAATACGGTGGAAACAGGAAATTAATATTAGTATTTAATCAGTTAGAGTCGTAAGACTTTGTTTGTGATCCTCGTAGACATTTTGAAAATTAGTTTGATGTAAAATATTAAAGAAAGGCGGGTGATATTTCATATTAACAATCTAGGGTGGTTGTCCTAAGAAGACTTGGATCTTTTCTATATGTCTATAATCTAAATATAATATTTATATCTTATAATTAATTGTGTGTAAGGGGAGGATACACAAGGTACCGATTTAACTCTCTAAATACCTCAATTTTAAAAAATTAAAATATATTGATTTATGGGTTGAAAGTATTTATTAATCACGCCATTAATTAGATATAACATGTTAAGAATTTTAAATTTACAAATTCTTTTACTTAGGTTCCCCTAGCCGGAGCCTTGTTGTTGCCAACCATTTTATTCTGAATTAACTAAACACAATATGTGCGACATACCTCTTCTTCAAAAATATACCAAGTCAGAAGAATTCAACCCAAAACATGTTTTATTGATAAACGTAATTGATTAGCACAATTAAAACACATTCTTAAACAATTATATTTTACCTAAGATGAAGTATTTTCGATTGCGTTCTAAAATTTAAAAACTAAAATTAATATTCATAAAATGTGTTGGGTTTGTTGCCTTCTGATTCACAAAAAAATCGTTTTAGAAAGTTGTATTTATTTGAACCTTTTAAGGTCGTTTTAAATAGTGTGCTAAATACAATACACAAACTACAAAGACAAAGTTTATTGTACTCAGCAGTGTAAGGCAAGATCCTCTTAAGTTATCTACCATGGCTACGAACGATGCAATTAAGGATAGGGAGCTGATATTCGATAACCACTTTACCACTGACAACTAGCAGACTAAAAACCAATTATATAAAGTATAAGAACATATTATGACATATTATAATGTTTTAGAATTGAACAGACATCCTTGTCAAGAGTGTAAGTATTGTTATTAAACCAGATATAAAATCTGAATCAAATACATAATCTGTATATTAATTTTAATTATATGTATCCAATAATTAATTAATAAATCTAGACATTTACAATGTGTATAATTGAAATTTATATATTTATGAGAGGATAAACAAAAATATTTTATAGGAAAACCTTACCATTTTATAAAGTGGCCCTAAAAGAACAGTACATTTAAAAAGTCAGCTGATTACGTTTATTTATTAACTAAACAAATGTGTATACAACTGTTAAACAGATGGTTATACAACTGTTATCATCTACTATAAAAGCGAGTGTACAAACGTACGTACGTCATTAACCTATAATATAACAGCTGATTTCACCCATCACCTGTAATATTTAAACAAACCCAGTGTAGACTATACTTTGGGGTTATGTTTACAACTTCAATCATTATAATATTTTGTGAAGTTTAAACTAATGTATGTTATATGTATTTTATTAGCATACGTTATAATATTTGCTTTAGAGGTGATTTTTGCCAAGTACTTCCAGTTCAAAGGCATTCCAACACGACCTCTATTAAACAATCGCCCTTATGGGCCCATGTGCACGTGATAAACTTTTAACCATGAACTTGCGTGCGAATGATGACGAGGATTTTAGGGAGTGGTTGTTAAAATTAGGTATTGGAGAGCTCGAAATATAAACAAATGTCTCAAATGAATCCCTCAAAATCCCAAGGCTTTGATTCCGATGTAATCAATGAAGAACATGTTTCAAGATACTTTTCGTCAGCAGTTATCTGTCCGAAAAACGATTACTTTGAAACAATAAACGATTTTGTTGTTTCAAAGCTATTACCAGGCGAAGGAAAAACATATATAAGTTGTGATTCAATACTAGCTGATGGAAACAACAATGACCAACTTTATCCAGTAGAGTTCTTAAACTCATTTCACCCGTCCGGGCTATCACCTCACAAAAAAATGCAATATTCAATGTATTCAGGAATCTGAATACGAAAGCAGGACTTATTAATGGTGCCAAAATGGTAATAAGTCATTTAGGGGAACATGCCATTACAGGAACAATAATTGGTTCTGGTAAAACATGCATAATACCCGGAATAGATTTAACACCGTCACACACAACCATACTCATTCGAAGACAGTTTCCAATAAAGCTTGTGTTTGCCATAACGGTAAATAAAGCGCAGGGCCAAACACTTGACAAAGCTGGTTTGTATTTGCCAGAACCTGTATTTTATCACGGAAAACTTTATGTTGCTTTTTCAAGAGTTTGTATTATTGTATTCAAGAGTTTGATATTAGACTATTTTCTGATATAATAGTGTTAGTAAAAGAAAGTATTAAGCGCAGGATGGTGTAATTACTTCGACACATTGTAATTAATAAAGTTTTGTAATCAAAATGACCAGTTTTTACGGTAAAATAAAATTTTTCTTAGTAAATTTAACATTTAAATTTTACGTGAAAAGGTCAACTTTATAATAACTGTGAGTTTAAAGTAATTTATTTTTTTTCGAATTGTAGGTGACTATTTCACAAACAGATACAAATATTAAAATGCGCAATTGGCGCACGGGCACCCTAGTGTGAAATAAAAATCAATTAAAAGATAATATTTTTATCCTTCTTTAAATAACATACATAAATATATATTTTTTTTTAATATTCCTACAGTTTATAATAATTTATACTTGTACACATTTACCGAGTTAAAAATCCCCGTCAGCATAGTTAGGTAAGACTAGATAAAGTGTATTGTTTTAAATAGTATTTTGTATAAATAATGTATTTCTTATGTGTATCTAATAAATCCTACTGTGATTATTCACGGGGGTTTACTAGTTAGCAATTTTATCAATTGTAGGTTAAATTTGTTGTAACAATAGAATATTAATCACACAACATAATTTTGGTCGGATATTCTAAGGTAAATTTTGAACTTAAACAATTTGAAATATTATTATTACTTATATTCCATTTCTTATACATTTTTATTTTAGTTTTTTAGTGTGTACACTTTAATTAATTTTATTTGATAATGTGAGCGGTCGTGCGGATAACAGGTGTACCCCAATCAAATAATTAGTATGTTAATCCTTATAAACAATAGCTTTAGGTCATGATTGGTTTAAAAAAAAAGACTAAATAGTAGTTTAACATATGTAATGAACTAAAATAATTACAATTTAGACATTAATTTATGTAGATAAATGTATTTATATGAAAATAACTATAACCAACATGTCTTGTGAAAAATAGTTCCTAGTAACTATTATTAATAAAGAAGATTTTTTAATTCTAAAGTTGTGTATACTTTAGGGGTCTATGAAAAGTTGGTATTATATTAAAGCACTGGGTATGATATGTATTATCCATATATGGCTGATGGCTCTAAATAGTACCTTGTTTCTGTATCTTTCTCCTATACAAAACCCATGGTTGTCAAAATATGGAGTTTTGGATCGAGCTATATTTGATGTGGAACATTGTTCGAAATTGTTTCTTGAACACTCTCTCTCTCTCTCCCCCCCCCCCCCTCCCCCCCCCCCCTCCCCCTCTCTCTGTCCATAGCTTCATCCTCACTTCCATTTCTTTGGGAAACATTACATTTTTTACAAAATCTTTATCAACATCATCAAAGAACTTCCCCTATGTCTTCATCGTATCGGTCTCCTGCAGTGTGGAGCAACAACAGAACTGTGCTCTATCAAATTCACTGATTGTAAAATAACATTAATATATATCTAACTTTTAATATAATTTGAACTACTTACGTCTGTTCTCCGTTTATAACGTGTTTTCTTTACACTACGGCCGTTTCGGCTTTTTATTCAGCCATGTTCACGTGTCGGTATCTGTAGCGTTATTGTACTTCGTCAATTAAAAAACACACACTTAAAATCACAATTTACATATACTGACATTTAACATAAAAAAAAAAACACATTTAAAAACATTTAGAATTTTTTATAAATTAAAAGACCGTTCACAATACTGTTTTTTATATAAGTTCACTTAATCGCATGCGACTATTCACGGGTGCGGCCGATGTTGAACTAATGTAACTGTCTATCATTTGGTGTTTCTAATCTTGTTAGGAGATCAAATAACTGGTTTGATTGAAAGTTTTGTTTATCGTTTAAAATGTCCATCGGTGTATTAATCCCGTGAGTGTATATTTCATATTGTTCCTGTACATCCATATATTTGCCTTTTTGACAGAAATGTAGCACTTCCATGTTCGTCTGTATGTCAGTGTATGTATGGTCGCAGTCAATTAGGTGCTCAGCGAAAGTTGATTTCATCACTGTGTTTGGTTTTTTGGAATTGGGGATATGTTCCTTAAACCTCTGCTGGAAAGATCTTCCTGTCTGACCAATATAAAATGTATTGCAACTACCACAATTCAGTTTGTAGATCCCACTTTTAGTATCCACTTTTCAACAACACAAACATTGAACTTAGTAAACAAGAGACAGAATTACTCAATAAAGGTTTGAAACACAATTCCCCTCCTAAAAAGAGAAATGACGTAAGACGGATCATAATTGGTATCGAGAGTGCAATACAGGCTGTTGCCCCAAGCAAACAGAATATGGCCCGATGTCTTATCAGTAACAAAGCAAACAAGATCTTAACTCATACTACCATCTCTTCTAATACAGATAATGAAACTATTATAGCTTCCAAATTAAACTACAAATTGCAAATGAACGACGCAATCGTCACAAAAGCAGATAAAGGAAGCACTGTTGTTATTATGAACAAAGCAGAATACGTGGATAAAACAATGGAATTTTTCAGGAACAATAATATCACTAAATTAAGTAAAGACCCCACACTGAACATAAATACCGAAATTAATAAAGCCATAAATACCTGTAAACACGTAATTGACGAACAAAATATTAAGAAAAACCTAAAAATGATAAAGCCTTCAGCACCACAACTAAAGTCATTACCAAAACCCACAAAAAGGACCAACCAATAAGACCACTAGTCAATTTTAGAAACGCCCCTACATTTAAACTATCGAAATATTTAGATGGAACATTACGGAGTTTATTAAATTTCAATATAAGTCATACACTTAGAAATTCAAGAGACCTGACACAGAAAATACAAGAAATTAAAATAAAACCAGGAGATAGGTTTGTTTCCTTTGACATCGTAAATTTATATACGAATGTTCCAATATTAGAAACACTAGACATAATTGAAAAAACTTTAAAAAATCAAGGAAATGTACAAAGCGAATTCATAACTGAATTAATAAATCTGTTGCATATATGTTTAAAACACAACTACTTCACCTTTAATAACGAGTGTTTCAGACAGAATGATGGACTCACAATGGGTTCACCGCTATCTAGCATACTGGCGGAAATATTTTTGAACTACTTGGAAAATGAACATATCATGAATAAATGCAACCCACACTATAAAAAGATAGTTTATTATTACAGATACGTAGACGACACCATTTGCCTATTCTCGGGTACTGAAAGACAAATAAACAAATTCAATCAATATCTAAATAACATACACCCAAAACTAATGTTCACATGTGAATTGGAGAATAATAAATCAATAAATTTCCTCGACTTAACGATCACAAATAGTTCAACCAAACATTGTTTCAAGGTATATAGGAAACCAACGCAGACGGACCATGTATTACATAGCTCATCTTATCACCCTTACCAACACAAAATGGCTGCATTTAACTGCTAAATCAACAGAATGATGAACATCCCAATGAGTCCAAAAGATAGATCTGACGAAATACAAATTTTGAAGCATATAGCCGTGAACAATGGCTATGAAGTTGAAATAATTGACAATATAATAAGAAAACAAGAGAAAAAGAAATTAACCAAACATGTGAATAAAAACAAATATGCAGTAATACCATATAATCAATATACTGATAAAATAGCCCGGAAAACCTTGAACGACCATGGAATAAATATAGCATACAGAACGGACAATAGCCTCGGAAAAATACTTAAACCGAAAACAACAAAATCCAATAACTATACTAAAAGTGGGATCTACAAACTGAATTGTGGTAGTTGCAATAAATTTTATATTGGTCAGACAGGAAGATCTTTCCAGCAGAGGTTTAAGGAACATATCCCCAATTCCAAAAAACCAAACACAGTGATGAAATCAACTTTCGCTGAGCACCTAATTGACTGCGACCATACATACGCTGACATACAGACGAACATGGAAGTGCTACATTTCTGTCAAAAAGGCAAATATATGGATGTACAGGAACAATATGAAATATACACTCACGGGATTAATACACCGATGGACATTTTAAACGATAAACAAAACTTTCAATCAAACCAGTTATTTGATCTCCTAACAAGATTAGAAACACCAAATGATAGACAGTTACATTAGTTCAACATCGGAAGCACCCGTGAATAGTCGCATGCGATTAAGTGAACTTATATAAAAAACAGTATTGTGAAATGTGTTTTTTTTTTTTTTTATGTTAAATGTCAGTATATGTAAATTGTGATTTTAAGTGTGTGTTTTTTAATTGACGAAGTACAATAACGCTACAGATACCGACACGTGAACATGGCTGAATAAAAAGCCGAAACGGCCGTAGTGTAAAGAAAACACGTTATAAACGGAGAACAGACGTAAGTAGTTCAAATTATATTAATTTAAAGTTCTCCAGTATGGCGAAGAATAGTAAAATCTAACTTTTATATAAAGACAACAAATTAACCATTAGTTAAAACTTTTAAACGAAATTACTTGTACGGTAGGACTCGCTTGGGGTACAACTGCACGCCAGATTGTGTAGATTTCGAAAAGATAATTGAATCACAAACTGAAAGCATGCAATTAACGTCATCCTTTAACTGAGGGGTAAAAAAAAGCTCCAATCGTAAGGTAACTGACCATTACTAACTGATAGTGGCAAACAAAAATAAATGGCTGGGGTACACCTGTACCCCGCGCGACCACTGGAGTCTTATTACAATGTTTAAGTTTATATTAAGTTTACAAATAATTTGTAAAATTATTCACTTTTACGTGTTATTTATTGAATTCGTTTTTGCAGTTGAGTGCTACTGTCCAGACTGTCTTCAAACAGTGAATTTTGTAGCTATCAAATATATTTGTATTTTATAGTAAATAATATTTGTTTTATATTGAACAGGATTGAACATTATCACAATACACCAGGAACACAAGTTGAGCATGACTGCGGTCTAACGGCATGAACACGACAAAACTTGCAAATATCGCTGAATATTTCATGACATGTCATCACACTGTAGACTTCCAGACTTGCCAAGCAACTTTACATATTTCCTCCCTTAAATTTCTTACAAATCTGGAGTACTAAAACTCCGGCAATAATATAATTTAAACTTTACATCTGTGTGTTCAAAACATTGCCATAGTGTAAAAGTATAGTTTAAAAGATTTCTTATTATATTTGAAGTAAAAAGAAAACTCCTGCTTAAAGAGACCTTTCCACTTTAAAGACCAAACAACACTTCACAAAATTGGAGAGGGATTTTAAACTATGTCTATAACACATTATTTTATAAATATACTGTAAATTTTTTAACTAAATTAATAGGCCTACTTTAACTTTATTGGTTTAATGGACCTTCATAGCGATTATATTATCTTGTACGTTTTTAAAATAAATTTTAAAATGTATTGAATAATAAATTAATCATATTTTATTCTTAATATATTTAAGCAGGACTATGTAACTATTAGCATTTTATTAGATTTATGAAAGTTTTAAAAGATAAAACGAAGTATTTTATGAAAATAAACAAAATGAATGAAGTAAATGTAAAAGTATTTTCCAGTTTTTTTAATACTTAGATATAAACTTATCGTTCTAAACAACTGATTGAGGTATTTACATTTGTCAGGAACTTGCTTTATAAATGTAAATTGCTAGGGTTCTAACTTCTTACTTATAAGAATGACATAAGTTATAACCACATTATTTTTGTAAAAGTTATTTAAAACTGGGAATTCGTAAAGTAAATTTAATAATGCAATATTATTAGGTAATTGATAATTATATTTTCAAATTGCTTCATTTCTGTATAACCTATTTGAGACAGATTAAAGAATAGCTTTGATTTCAGATCTGACTATTTATAATTATTTATATATAATTATATATATATATTTATATATATATAAATTTATAAATAAACATAGTAAGTACACGTTAAAAAAGAATGGAAAGAATTAAACTTAAGTTTTTAATAAGCATGTAATGGTATTGGTCTGGTCGTGTAAAATTTAAACTTTAAAATAAAATTATAACATGTAAAACTTGTTTTACTAACGTTTTTAAAGGATTTATTTTAAAACAACGCAATTACCTTTAGTAATTATAGATATCACACAAAACTGTAGCTCAATATAGAGGAATTCAATTTACGGCAGAATAAAGTCAACTCTTATTTATTTTATTCTTAAGAAATCATTCATTGCGCTTAATCTTTTAAATAAGCAACACAAAAAGTTTATAATTATTACTTTTATATCCTTTACTAATTTGCTAACATGAATGAAATTTGTATTTAATGAAGTTGGTGTTAATAGTGTTTTGTTAAATAGTTCGATGCTGGCGATATAACAAAAGTTCTGTATTGTAGTTAGTGATACTTCAATAATTATGAAAGTACACAACATTTTAATTTCTTTAATATAAAGTTGGAAAAGTTTAATTTACAAAATAATTTCAGGAAAAGTTAGACAATTTTTATATTGTAAGCCTTAAGCTTAAGGTGTTATAAAGGCACTGAAATATAAGCTCTATGGACCCCCACCGAACCTGTTGAAGATATTGATTCGTCACCAAACCACAGTGTAGTCTCCCTTACTTTATAACCACAAGATATCTTCAACGTATAAAATCTTGCCATCAAATATTTCATTACGGTTCTAAACAGAGATATAGTTTTATAGCAATTTATACAATTTCGTTTTGGAATTTGTTAGTTATTTATTTGGTACTATTAGTGGTACCAAATTTTAAGTGGATTATCTAGGCACACATTTCTGCTATATATATCAAAGATATTTTATACTCGTTTTTTTTTATATTCTGTAACATACTTTTAATGAAACTTTTAAGGTGTGTAAATTTCTTTCCGAACGATAAATTAATAGAAACGTTGAACAAAAACTGAATAAATACTGATTCTAATAACCAAAGAAATGAACATTTTTATCTAGCAATTTTCTAGTTTGATTATCAGTTTTTGGATTATTAACAGTTTTAACACATTTCTTAAAACGATTTTAGTGATATTTAAAATAATTTAAAATAATTAAAAATAATTTAATAGACAATTTTAACATAATTCCAGAGTGCAAAGATTTATCAAGAACTCTTAACATATTTAGAACATAAAAACTATATTTCTTTAAAGAATGATATTTTTTAAATCTTATCGTATTACTACAAAAACAAAGTGCAATCGTGTAAAAATTATTAATTTACTTCATATTTTTAATCCTTACAGTAATTTAAGTCCATTCTGTAATAAACGTATAAATTCGTTTAATATATGAAAAGCAAGTGTGTACATTCTTAAAACATAATACTAAATTTTATCTCTTTATGGCTACTTGTAATATATAAAACTAGCAGCTATACCCGTGGCTTCACACTCGGTCCAAATTTTCGCCACATAGTAATAAATGTTTATTGTTTTAGGGGTTGTTAGGCCTATTACATTTTCACCCCTTAGCAGCACGCTACAAAATGAAACTATGATTCACATAGTATATATGTATTGTAAGAAATAAATGTATCAATTTCCAGCTCTCTAGCTTAATAGGAAGTATAATAATTAATTTGTATTATTTTAGTCGTTGTTACATTTTTACACCCTAGCAGTACACTAAAAAATATAAATATGGTTTACTTTTTTATACATCTTGTAAGAAATAAATGTACAAATTTCCAGCTCTCTAGTCTTAATAGAAGTATAATAATAAATGTTTATTGTTTTAGGGGTTGTTTCAGCCCTTAAATCCAAATTAATTCCAGGTCATGATCTATATGTGTGGCAAATTTCATTCAAATCCATCCAGTAGTTATTACGTGATTGAGTAGCACACACACAGACATACACCATTAGACTTTTATATAATAATATAGATATATTATAATTTTGGAAATATGTGCAATTAAAAGTCAATATACATGTATAAGTATTAGTTTATGGTTAAGCAAATTGTTAAAAGTGTATTATTTGCACATTCGTTTCCAAAATTAATCATTTATATTATAGTATCATTTAATTCACAAAATATAACTAGAAAAAACTACGATAAAAAATTTAAAAAATATATATTTCACGTTAAAAAATTAATCCCCCAAACCAAATGCAATATCGCTTGACCAACTCATATCGTTACAACCAATATGAAGTAATTTATGTGTTTTACCATTTACCATTTGTATGTTTGTAACAACTATACAAACGTCCAGCATAAAACATCTTATTTTTACCGTGGCTTTAAATGTGTAAAATATAATGAACAATATAGTCAATTAAAATATATAAAACGGGAATAGCGGGGCCGTGTTGAATAAAAAATATATTTTTAGTCAACACAGATGACAAATTTAATATATCCAGGTTGTAATTTTTGGGTATGATTGTTATAATTGTTGTATATTAAACATACATATTTTATATTACGCTATACTGCAAAAATATAGCACTGACCTAAATCAATGTTTTGTTAAGTGAAACTTTAACAAATGACTGCATTTGTATTCCGAATATTTCAATTTTCAAATTATAAATACAATATTTTATCCTTTAACATGTTGTATGCGTTTGTCATTGACATATTTGCTTCAAAATAATTGTAGTTCGTGCTACTTCAATTATGCAAGTACACTGAATTAAAAGTTGTTTAATCGAATATTAATTGGCAAAGTGTCATTTTCAGAATAATATTTGTAAAAGTTTGATGATTTTCTGTACGCCTGGGGTATTGTAAAGGCATTGGACACCAACTTACATGTTGAAGATATTGATTCATACTTCCTTACTTCATCACAACAGTATATCTTCCATGTCTAAACAATCTTCCATCAAATATTTCATTACGGTTCTAAAACAAGTTGCAATGGGTATAGAAAATCATAAAATATTTTTGTTGAATTTACTACTTTCTTTATACTGCATACAATTTGTTTATTTACACACTTATCTGATTATTTACATTCTTTTGATTCACACTGTCTATCGAAACATACCGAATACAAATACATGTTCATTTGTCTTTACGTAATACAAATTATACGTTCTTTTTGTATATATTTAAATGAAAATTTAGTAGATAGTTTATACAAAAACAACAAACATACTATATGCTAAAATAATTGATTTTGACAAACATCAATATAAAATTGTTGACTTTGGAAATTACTAGTTTCATTAAGAGGTAGTACATTTACATTAATAGTATTAAATGATAATTTATTTTAATTTAAGTATATGAATAAGTATATACGAGATTTATATCTATTTAATAAAAACATCCATATAAGTGTAATATACATATTTCAGTTTGGGAACTATATACAATTTAAAAACAATGTACAACGATAAGGTTTAGTTAGTGCTTTTAATAAATTACTATTTACATTTTTTTTTAATAACTTTATCCGTTTTCAAAATGACAAGTAACACTTAAGTTAAATATTCTTTTATTAAAACTTATTTGTATTTACCTAACCCAAACCAAACGCAACCAACCTAATATTGCAACAACAACAAAAAAACAGTGATTTACTTCAGAGGTGGAACTTTGCCCCTACAGTATGTTTACAGCAACACTACAAATATGTGTTACCTCTGATATATAAGTATTGGATTAAATTTGTAAAAAGAATATTGCCACACAATATTGATGATTAAAATAATTACTATTGGAAAAACAACAGGACCATTTTGAATAATACCCTGTTTTCATCCAGCACTGATTGCAAACGATATAACCCACGTGCCAATAATTACTGGCACAGATTGTCACAACTGTTGTAAATTAATTTAAATAATATCATTTATTTAATTTACACGTCTAGTATATCACTGGACTAAATACATTTTTTGCAACTTGAAATTAAACTACAACAATAATTTCTTAATAGCACTGTAGTTTTGTTGCGCCCAATTAATATGTATAATTATAAATACAATATAGTTTCTTATATCATGATGTTTAATTGTTTGTATTTATCATTTAAATAATGTCTAGAAAAATGTATTGCTTTTTTATTAAAATTGTTTATCTTGCAGTAATATTATTTACAATCAAAGTGTGATAATCTAACAGTATCACCCAATACTGATTGTATTAGTTAATTCAATCGACATTGCATTAACTATATACATATATATACATATTTAATATTATTATACTTACTTTAATGTATCAAATACTCATGAACTCTATATACTTCTGATACCATCTGATGTATGTATATCATCTGATGTAAAGACAGCAAATAGTTCATATCAGATTAAGTAGTAATACAAACAACCCTATCTCTGATCTTTCTAGATATAATTTACATCAAAATAAGCGCAGCAACTATTTATAAGAGCAAGTAAAATAAGGTACTCCATTGATGTGGTAAAATACTTAATACTTTCTGTGTACATATTTATGCAAACGGAGGAATGAAATAGTCGGTTCGTATAATAAATGGAACTGCTAAGCGCATTTAAACTTTTGTTTAAAGACACATATTAAAAAGTTAGTTTATTCTACGTATTGCAAAGTAAAATAAAAAAAAAATAAGGTTGTTGATTTACAAAAATAGATTGTAATCTTTAATGTATCTAAATTATTTTATTAAGAATAGAAAACAATTTCGTATTAAAACAACTAAGTATTTTTTTACAGAGATGAGCCTATTGGTAAAAAATTTATTTTGTGAAAAAACTTCCGTATCCCTTACACTTAGCTAGCCGGTAATGGTAAACCAAAACAATAAAACTAAGAAATTGTTTGTAGTTACACGATCTTTAAAACATGTAACAAGATTTTGGTTACGATTTTATTAAACTAACCGTTTTCTCTTACTGAGTGATCATATTTTAAATAACCAGTGTTGTGCTAGCGATATGCGATGTGCAATTCATGATTGTTTTTGTCACAGAAGTTATGTTGGTTTATCCTTTCTTTTATGGCAATAGTTTTGTATATTATCTGGTTAAGGTAATACTTTGG
>JAGFPH010001479.1:250560-262828 GCA_018207615.1 Philaenus spumarius
GTAATACTTTGGTTTATGGCAATAGTTTTGTATATTATCTGGTTAAGTTAATACTTTGGTAATGCAGTTGTGTTTTGCTTGTAACTATTTGTTTCAAACCAAATAGGATTTAGAAAACATTTATAAATAAGGTTTAGTACTACATTATTGTAAATGATTAAATCTGATATTAAATTGCAAAAAGTTCACTACTAAAATGTAAAAATGTATCTTTGAACTAAAATAACTACCTTTTGTATCCATAAATTCATAATCAGAGATATTTTAACTCTGTTATTTAACAGATAATAGTAAACAGAACACTAAATGTTTATTTTTTTAGTTATAATAACGTTTCTTTTTGACACAACTTAACAATTTTCTGGGAATCAGTTTTTTAATAAAGACCAAGCTAAGACTAAGCCAGTATAACTGAAACAGTCATGATTAATATGCTTGTTGAATAAACGAATAAAATATTTATGAAGCCACAACGTTTTTAGCTTTGTAAATCAGTTTCATTGTCAACTAAAACTACATTATGCAACTCGTATTGGTTTTACTTGTAAACTTTCTTTAGCGAAGTGTACAATAAAAGCTTAAAGAATACAAAGAAAAATCTCTTGGCTTTATTCAATAGGAAAACCTTTGAAGTAGCTCATCGAAGCTCAGTAGCGACTGAACGTGCCTTTAAAAGAAGGAATAATTATTGGTTTGCCTATATAGTTTTACAGTAATAATATAAACATAGGTTTTAATTGACTTTAAATTTATAATAATAGAAAATGTGTTACTTTTTTGTAAAGTATGCATATATTAGTTTCCTTTCTTCAGGACAACCCTGTTAACAAAATGGTCAAGTCTACCAGTTCAGTCGTTCAAAACTGGTGATTGACAACACCAACGTACTAAAGGTAAATATCTGCAATTATTCGTTTTGGCAGTTATTAGAAAATTCTTCAAATGAATAAACATATATTCACAGTTTTATAAATTCCGAGCAATATTTTATTTTTCAATTCTATGAGTGTTTTCGTATTTACCTGATTGTTTGTAATTATTTAAATAATACTAGCTTTTCACAACTGTGAATAATATTGACGTTATTTTATGCTTTTAGTGTTGTGTATTCAATACTAACAAAATACATTAGTATATCACATGTATAGCACTAGGAACAAAATTAGGCTAGCTATATCAGCTGAATATTCCATGATTTATCAGTATAGCCTTTCAGATTTTAAATTTTCTATTTTCTGAATATCTTTTACATCTGAAGGCTCTATACTAATACTTGGAAATAATAATACGAACTAAACATTTCAAACACATAAACTACGTATGTAACTACATCTACTTCTATTGTTAAAAATATTGATATATATATGCAGAACTGTAGAAATAAGGAAACCTTGAATAGAAATCTTATCTGCCCCAAAAAAACATCTACTTTACAAAAATAATAAAAATAGTAACCCCAAACCAAAGACGTCATTGCGATCAAACTATTTGTTTCTGGTGGATACTTAATACAACAAACTGAATACATTATATTTATTTATTTTTATTTCAGTTACGTAATTAACAAAACCGAATTCATTGTATTCAATATTTTAAATTATGATTATTATTTAACAAACCCGAATGCATTGTATTTATTTATTTATAATACTGCTACTTTATTACAAAACCGAATATGTATAACTATTTATTTTTGATTCTGTTACATATTCATCACAACCGTATACAGTACGTTTAGCTATTTATTTTTCATTGGAAAATGTATTTTTTTAACAACTAGTAAATTTTATTTACTTATTTTTGTTACGTACTTAAATAAACATAAAACATTATATTTTTATTAATTTTTAATTTGTATACGTATATAACTCAAAGGAAATACATTATATGTATGTTTTTTGTTTTGTTTTTTTTATCCTGTTACGTATGTATAATATTTATATTTCGTACATTATGTCTATTTATATTTCATTATGTTACGTATTTAAAAAACCGAGTACATTATATTTATTTAATTTTAATTCTGTTACGTACTTAGCAAAACTAAATACGTTATATTTATAAATTTTTAATATATATTCTGTTACGTATTTAACAAAACTAAATACATTATATTTATAAATTTTGAATAATTATTCTGTTACGTACTTAACAAAACTAAATTCATTATATTTATAAATTTTGAATAATTATTCTGTTACGTGCTTAACTAAACTAAACACATTATATTTATTTATTTTAATTTTGTTATGTAGGCCTATGTATTTTAAAACTCCGAATACATTATATTTATTTACTTAACGAACTGTGGAAAATTATTAATCAAATGATACAAATGAATTTAAATGTATCTATAATTTATTGCTTCTTTTATTATTTTTACAAATTTATATATATATACTCACAAAATGCTTAAATATAAAGTAAACTATTTATAATACGTCCCGAGGTTAAAACCTGTTTGGTATAAAGAAAAACTATAGCACAAATGGCTTTATTTACACTTGGAACAAAACATATCACGAAACCAACTAAGTTCTTAAACATTTTAATATAGACTACATAATTATGTTATAGAAATACATCATAATATACTCTTATCTTTAGCTTGAAAATTCGTTAATTACAGAAACACACAACCCTCAGCAGTTAGGTCTGCCCTAAGTGTGACATAGGGGAACGCAATCAATAAGGGACAACAGGTAAAGGATGCAAGCTTTAGAACTCTGCTTTGAAATAGCGTAAGCTTTCCTGGCAATCAAGTGAGTGTACAATTCAGTTTTAATTGTCTTTATGTGTCTAATCTGTTTTTGTTTTTGCTGTACGTAAGTAGCTACTGAACAACTTTACTAATCGTAGGATTGATTATCAGGGTAAACATTATCATACAAAACAGTTTTTTCTGTTTAACTTTGACGAGTTGGCCGTATACAAATATGAATAAAAGATTAAGTAAATGAGACTTAGCCAATACAATAAATTGATGTCCCAAAACGAAACAAGTAATTTGTCAGGTGTTATCTATTTAAGTACGTTACAAGTATTGTTGAAAACATTTTATTGTATTATTGAAAAAATAATGATAAAATACTTAATTGTTTGATGGTTCGTTGAGACCTAATTAGGCTACATTACCGATTTAAATTTTAAAATGTTTACCGACTCCAAATTTCTAAGTTGAATGAATTATTAATACCATATTATTAATAAATTACGACTTACACTTTTTAAGTATTACTAGTTTTGGTTTTTCTTTTTAACTAACTAAGATACTTTTGAAAATAATTGCCTTTGAATTTGTTAATTTGTATAACTCTGTATTATAAGTAAATTATATAAACATCAAATTTCAACATTATTGAGGCATTAGTGGTTTAATGAATGTATTTACTCTAGAGGAAATACAGTATCTTAGAAAATATTGTACGTAAAGTAATTTTGTAAAATTTTTAAATAAAATATATTGTTTTTTTAAACGATTTTCTATACAACTTTCAACTGGTTGGATTTTAATGGGATTTATCTAGTTTGCGCTATCTTCGTACAAAATTATATATTTTTATAAAGTAATTCAATCTTTGAGAGAAAGTAGATGCAGAGCTTATAACAAGTAAAAACGTTGTTGAAATTTTTAAATGATAATCTATGGTACTTTTTTAAATATCAGTTTAAGTACTGTATTTAAAATCATTTGGGTAAACTTAAAATTATGTTACTTGTCTCAAAAAAATTTAATTTAATTAATGTCTCAAAAAAGAAACGAATTGGTATATTTTACAATAAAATTATTAGTAATAGTTCTCTATATAAAATCAAAACACATTTATGATTTCATTTAATGGTAAATCAACTCATTTAACTTCTTTAGTTTAGTGTCTTTATAGTATCGTTTAAAATTTATGTTCAGATAATTTTGGTCAAGTTTGAATGTTCTTAGTCTAAGGAAATTATAAAGTCGTTGAAATATAAGCTCAATGGCCACCGAACTTGTTGAAGGTATTGATTCGTCACCAAAACCAAGTTAATCCTCCTTTCCTCATCACAGCAGGATATCTTTCAATGCGTATAAAATCTTGCATACAAATATGGTTAGACACACACATAATTTTAGATATAAAAGTGTATATAAATACATATATATCACAGTTTATATATTCACAGTTTATTCGTAAATAATAATAATAAAATTAAACCAAAAATAAACTCTGGAAAACTTTGTGTCAAAGATAATTACAAAAAATGAAATACCATGTTATAAGAACAAATATTGTATGTATGATACAATTTATGATGATGCATAGTCACAATGCAATTGCATCGCCGATAGGAAATGGTTTTCTTAAATTTCACATAACAAAATATTAATTTAGGTTCATCCTGTTCTAGCAGTATAGTTTAAAAAGAACATATATGCATTTTTAATGTACAATAATTATTACAATATGCTTATATTGATTTTGCCATCAGTGATAGTTAAAGATAAGTTTTTATTAAAAATGATCAAGCTATTACTACATTATTTGTAATTATTTTAGTTGACTAAATATTGTGTACCATACTTTTGTTTACATTTTTACATTTTGCTGTCAACGTAATAAATTACAGACAATTTTTCCCATGCTTTAAAAGACTGATTGTTGCAAAATGGTGTGGTCAAATAATATTCATAAATCTTTAAGAAATATTAAGAATATAGATATTATTTACAAAGAGACTATACATTTTATAAAATGTGACTGTACTTATAGATTGCATTTTTGTTTACTAATCAGGGATTTTTTTTAGGGGGCTTCACTTTAGCTTTTTGTTAAGAATTAATTAAAGTGAGTAAATGAGAATAACTATGAATTTTGTTGCTAGGAATTAGGGTAAAATTATAAAATATAGATTATAAGAAAGTTCATTCTTTTAATATTATGTAGCTATAGATGTATAATTAAGAATAAAGTAGTTTAAGATTAAAGTAAGAATAACTAGAAAATACGTTTTGGATTAAACAAGATGTGTTCCCCATGAATATATAATTTAATTTATGGAATGAACACATAATTATAATACATGTTTATTTAAATAGATAAATAATAACAGAAATACTAAAAACTATAGTAAAGTAAGAAGATAAAAATATTATTTCATATATTACACTATCATTACCACTTGTTTAGGACAAGTATGATTTAGTTTATGGAAAGATTTCATACGTACTGAAGAAGAATCTACTTTTTCTTTGAGTACGAATCAATACAACCAACAATATCAGAGATCATTGAACAGAAATCATATCTGCCATGTTAACGTAAAGCCTAAAATATAAAAACATGATTTAAAATGACAAAAGTTTCAATATTTTAATAAATTGAATTTGTTAAAAGCACTTTGCCTCCAACATTTTAACGAACTCATAAATGAAGATTTGTAATTTATAGAATTACCATTACTAGAATATGAAAAAATGTTTTACGTCTCTACATAACATTGTTACTTTCTAGAATTTAGTTGTACTTATAAATAATTTGTTTGTAATAATTAAGAACTAAGAGATTTAAAATAGTTTATTTTTTAATTTAATAATAAATGGCAATACTTTCATCTAAAGTTTGGGAGCAAAGAACTTTCTTCGAGCTTTAAATTTAGTTTCTCCATTACAAAAATTTCCGGCATTTATTTTACAAGATTTATTATTATTTTTTATATTGCTTTGACATTATTAATTAAATAAGGTCATACATTATACAATATAGAAATAAAGATTGTTTACATGTTTGTCATATTGTTTTACATATTTTTTTAACAGTTCCACTACTTTTTAAGAAAACGCAATGTCTATAATTATATAATAGCGATACCTTTTCTTTAAATTTCGTCTTCTTAATATCGTAATTATGTATATTAGGGCAGCCTTGAGGATGCACGTGACGATATTGTCTGAAGTGTAAGGACGTGCAATAAAAAGTTATGTTCAAACGGAACTTTAGAGTAAAACTCTAATTATTGTATCTACAAAAATCACCTTTATTACTTAAGTTATGTTGGCCCGCTAAGGCGTAATCAACGTATTTAGTTTGGTTGTCGAGAGGTCAAGAGGTGCGCGTCACAAAGGATGTGACACTCTTTCCTTTGCCTTCAGGGGTGTATCTACACCCAAGACCGTTTGCGTTGGCTCACTCGACTGAAGAGTTGGGCCTATGCAATGAAGAGTTTCATCCTGCACTAGGTGACCCTTCACTGGACTAAGGTTTAGGCTGAATTAGACGGATCTAAGTTAGTAAACCCTGAAATAAAATTGACAATCCGAAGTCGGTGCCGATAGAATTAATGGTACCAGGGTTATAATATAACGTGATACATGAGATACCAGGCGACCTCTCAGGAAAACTTACCTTACCGTGCATGTGAGCTCTTACCATGCGGTGGACCTTTTCATTACCCTGCATTACTCGTGGGAACTATATGGATCCAAATCAAAAAGACAAAACACGGCAGAGAACCGGCCTCCAGCAGGAAACTCAACCAGTAACCCAGGACATGTAGCGGCCTCAGAGCATGCTCATTCTGTCCAAAACTCTTAAAGAACTGCGTCTTTTGTCGACAGACGAGAACCAGCCGACGTATTGGATTATAGATCTGTCGACAAGGTGGTAGGCGCTAGTAAGGAGGAGGTCGAGTCGGGCTCTGAGTTGGACGAATACCTCCTCCTGAATAATCCTAACATCCCGGGTTTCACAGGTGAGCTGACGGGCTCTACCAAGCAGTTATTCAAGCTCAATGTGAAACAGAGGTGGTCTAGGATGTTCAAAGGAGACAGGAGGCGAGCTCTCAAGACCAAATACCAAGGTGCTGCCTCGACAGTTGCCAATGTTCCCGCACTCATGGAAGGGAGCCGGAAGCGCAGCAGAGCTGAACCTCCAACTCCCCTTTACACTGAATCACAGAGGAAGAGACCAAAACAGTCGGGTGGTGCATCGACATCGGCCCAATTCGGATCTTCGTTTAGGGAAGCTCTCTCTCCTCCATCAAAATGGTAGTTGTGCCCAAAAGTTTTCCCGAAGACAAATTAAATGGACAATTTCTAGTATCTGGCTAGAATTCAAAATTCAAACGCCAAACTCTGGCTGACGAAAGTCATATTTTATCCAGTATTAGACCTCTGGGCGAGGATATCGAGCTAATCGTTGGTTACCGAAAGGATATCCTACGGGCTACCAAGTAGTTCCTCAGAGCACCTATTAAGCTGGCAGGGACTCCAGATAGGATCCTGGATATGCTCGACTAACAAAATCATAGCTTCAGGGTAAAAGACTGGGACATCTTGGCGACAAAAGAAGACCCAAAGGTCGTATATTTGTATTCCTGGTTGACGACTCTTTTTGTTCCCGAGACATCACAACAGTGATAACCCAATTGGAGAATGGGAAAGACAGGCAAGGCCTAATTTTGAGTTCTGCTTACTTGCTATAATATGATGCCAGCACACCTTCTCGATCCTGAGTATCGGAACTTCTGGTGGAGGCTTCAACAGGCAGAAGGCAGCAGCTTCTGATGAAGGTGTGGATTAAGTCATTACTAGATTTTATCTTGTATAATAACTTACAAATTGTTAGGCCAATACACCGACCTTCTCCAATAAAATTAGGAGCAAGATTATAGAAATACTTTTTGTACAGAAAACACAGCACTTCTGATTAGGGACTGGCAAGTGTCAACAGAATCCTCCTTGTCAGATAACAAGACATAATGTTTCAACTAGGAACATACATCAAAATACCTCTTCAGGGACCGAGTTCGACAGACTGGGGGTCCTATTCGGATCAGCTGTCGGCAGTACTCGGGTCCATGATTGAGGATATTGCAACCTTCCCAGCAGTGGACCGGGTAACCTCATCGCTTCAGGAGGCCATAATGGACTGCTAACAGAATAGGTGCCCTCTGCGATCTAAAACTGGTAGGTCCAACACCAGATATTCGGGGTACCCACAACGTTACCCTTTCAAATTATGTAGAATGGAGATTGTGTTGATGCTTAGTTAATGGTTCAGGAAAAGTTTAATGTACAATTAAAGCTTACATTCCTCTACCTGTTCTTCCAGTTTAATTAGGTCAACTATAATAGTAAGAAGAAAGAAATAAGGCTATTAATAATACAATAAACAGTAGCTTCCCTCTTACGTAAATATTGTGACTGAGGCACTGATAATGAACAACCTGTTAAGGACCTATATTATTATAAGTTAAAAAATATAATAATTCTTGTTCCATTGTATTACTTACATTGGCTGGTCACGTAATAAGGTAGTTTGAATTCAGTTCAAACGTATGCATAGTATGTTTTTTTTATTTATTATTATCCAAACATAGTTTAGCTGAAATTATTATTATTACTGTATTGGTGGCATGTTTTCTAAATAATTTGTTTAATATTCCATCACAAAAAATTTTGATGTAAAACTATGTTCATAATTAATATTAAAAAAATTAAAAGGATATATATATATATATATATATATATATATATATATTGTTATCTTATCATGCAAATTTTACTTACTAAAACATTTTTTCTTTTCCATTAGAAATGAAGGTGTAACATAAATATTGGAACGATCAATCAACACAAACGAAAGAGTTACAGCTGTTGTCAGTAAAATATCAAGACTATGAGTGACACGTTCGGAGATAGTGTGAAGTCGTGCGTGGTTCTTCGCATTGCAATACTCTTGAATATTACATAAACTCACCAAGATGTCATGGATTTCTTCTGACAGACGAAATAAAATCAAACTCTGTCACTTCTAAGGATGTGTAGGACTTGTGATTGTGCAGTATTCAGTAGTTCATAAGACGGTACCGTAAAGTGCAGTTATATTTTAATCTACATGCAAAACGGGTATTTCACTTCAGTTTTTGTTCGTCATTTAATTTGTTTTAACATGCTGTTGTTTCGATAGCTTTATTACGAGACAAAAACATACATTTCGTCTAAAAATAGTTAATTAGTTTAATCTACATAGTTATTATTTGCCTTTCTATTAATAACATAATTATTAGTTTTATAACAAACCTCAGTTCCTTCAGCTTATGTTATGAAACTTTATAATGATATAGGAGAAATGAAAAAAACATAATATTATTAATGTTAAATAAATCACAGGTAATATTAATTGAATTCAACAATTGTCAGTGCTTAAGGAAAATAGATAGGTGTACATCAGCTGTATAAATATTTGTCCCATTGTAAGTTGTTTGTTTTGTTTTTTTATGAAAAGCCTAAATAATTATGAGTAGAAAGTATAATTAAACAATGAATTTCTTACTTCAAAAAGATTTCTTCTTATACAAAATAAGATAATGTTCTTACACATAACTATAGCATACATTTACACTTTCCTGTTAAGTAATTGATTAAACAAATTTAAATGATCAGGTTGAAAGAAAAGACATGTTTTTATTATTAAACTATTTGTTGCATAATCGCCTTCAGGAATTTCATATTAATGTTGCAATTGTTACTATAATTTATAATATGAGATAAATTGTCAAAGATTTATCATGATAGGTTATGAAAATGAAACAATATGTGGGTACGGAAAATTAAATTTGTATAGAGTGATAACAATTTCACATCAGCATTAAAACGTAGCTTCAATTTCCCTACTGTTCCTGGGCTTAGAAATCGCCAAAGCTGTTTGCAGTTTGGGTAGTAAAGCTGTAGTGATGACGGCAAACCTATTAGGTTTATTGAGGGTTCTGTAGTCACTACCTTACCTGTTATTATAAAACTATGTAATACATCTTTAGAAAATAGTAGTATATACCTCTACTTCCGAATATATGAAAACAAGCTTCGGTAATCCTATTAACAAGACATATAAACATGCAGGTTCTGAGTTCTATAGGTCCAATTGTTTATAGCGAATAGTCCATTAGCAGTTGACAAAACCTTCTCAGTACGCTTCAGGCTTTCGGACGGCCAATAGCACTGAGACTGCACTTATATGTGTATTTGACAATATACGATTAGCGATGAACCGTAGAGAGGTTATGATATTAACACTATTTGACTCTAAAGCTTTTGATAGTGTTAACCATAAAATATTGTTTATACAATTTAAGAGAATTGGAATGTTACCTCAAAGCATAGCTTAGGTCAAGTAGTATTTGTCCGGAAGGAAGCTGCTTTTTGTGGTGAGAAGAAATGTCTGCCTGGGAGGATGTTACTCGTGGAGTTCCACAGTAATGTGTTGTATGACCTTTATTATTTAATATATTATGTATATTGACGACATTATTTAGTACTAGACTAAAATACTGAATGCTTCATCTGTATGCTCATGATATAATAATATATGTACATTCTAAAGTCAATGACATCGGAATTGCAGTTGAGAATATGACGGATGACATTAAAAGTATTTGCCTATGGACTGAAGAGCATGACTTACGACTTAACAAATCAAATACGCAACCATTATTGTAGGCTACTCCCTACTTATGAATATAGACTAGAACAATCTCCTGAAAACTTAAAATTGTGAAAGAACTATTTATTAGAATATCGCAGCAGCGTTAGAAATCTGTGACTGACAATCAATGGTAGATTAAATTGGACTGAATTAGTACTTGAGACATGCAGTAAAGTATTTGCAAGGGTCCAGTCTTAAAAAAATATAAAGATTTTCATATTTGAGTGCTCTTAGTATGATCATTAATACTTAATACATAACCATACTTGGCAAATAAGTTAGTTTTTGCCTCGGATAAAGTGCAAAAAATACAAGAAAAGGCTAATCATTCCCAACAGCTTTACAGAACTGTAAAGTATTATAACAAATATTTTACCGTAGCGGCATGTGGCTTGTGAAATTCGATACGAGATGCCCTTAAAACTATTGATAGCCTTGCTTAATTTGCAAAATCATTGAAACTTCATTTCATAAATGGTATGGACTGATATCTTTGCTCGGGGTGTGTAGGAAAGGGAATTTTGTTTAATTTGCTTGTTTATATTATTTATGATGTATGAATGTGAAAGTGAATGTTTTTATAAGTAATTTGTTCTTGTACTTCAATGAATATGTTTCAATAAGGCTATTTTATTTTGTAAAGTTTATAAAACTGTATTATTTTAGGATTTAAAAAAAAAAAATATGTGAATTTTTCTTAGTTTTTATTGTGCATTTTTGTTACGTTTTAGGCTTAAAAGTTTCAAAATGTATACAAATTTTTAAATATTTATGTGGTTTAAGTGTAAGAAAGGACCTGTTGGTCTTAAATTTGCACTAATAAAAACTCACGTCCAAACCGTTAGATAAAGTGGGACCAAGTTTATCTTAATGATTAACGTCGTATAAATTAATCGTTACTTATAGTTATTTTTTTAAATTGAGCTGAAATTAATTATTAACAATTAAGTTTCTTATGTGGTACATAAAATAATTAGAACAATCCCATATTTATTATTTGCTTTTAAGTTTTGCGAAATTTGGAGAGTAATGAAATAATTAATTGTAGTACAGTTAAATCATTTAACGTCACGGTAAATATTACTTATGTATAAGACATGAAAATTAAAACAAAAATATTTAATTAAATATTGTTATAAAGTAAATTATTTTTCAAAATAGACATTGCTTTTACTTACCTCACTATCTAAATTATCAAGGTTGAAATTGACTTCCTCGGTTCTTCGTTCGCGTCACTCAAAAACTAAAGTAGCCTAACTTGAAGTACCACAAATAGGGCTTGTATACATCATCCGTACCAGCTTCAGAGCGCATTGACGCTCATGTACTGAATGATTTGATTTTAAATATAAATATATGTTTTTTACAAAGTCTTTGTTTGCTTGGGGATCAAATTCGTTGCACTTGTCAATTAAAGCGACATACGCTTGCGCCTTTTTGACTACAGTATTTCGTTTAATTTGCCACAGACAAGGAAAACTGCGGTACAAATCAATAAATTCACAAATGAAATCGTGATATCAGTGCCGTATATCTTGTAATGCCATTTTCTGGCACAAAACAAGAATTTTTGTAAACAATGATAGAAGGTCTCACTTACGAATCAGACTAAGTTTGACCGATTAGTCAGCCACCCGACTACACGTTAAAACTTGTCGGTAGTCTTTCATGTACACAAAGGTCGAATCCATAAGTCTTTTACTGGTTTATCAAACCTGCTTTTACTCATGCAAAACGTCAAAGCTAATTTTCACACAAACAGTTTTATTTTTCAAACCTGACATGGTCATGATAAACTGACGAAAATT
>JAGFPH010001479.1:262928-277685 GCA_018207615.1 Philaenus spumarius
GCGTATCTTGAGTTATAAATTTGCTTACCTTCAGTGTTAATTTCCAATTCTATCTCTTTCCAACACTTATCCATGTAAAGTCTAAGTGTTGTTTGAGACGTTTGTCTAAAATAGACTATCTTCTAAATACTTAAGAAATCAATTCATCAACATCCACGTTCGAGTTGTCAGTGACTTGACTGCTACCATCGCCGGAAAACAAGTATTAAAAGTTCTTGCTTGCCGGTCAGCGCTTGTAGCAGGCGCTTGCAAGTCGGAACAAGCGTTTTCTCTGAACGCACAAACTTGATACAATGAAAACTCTTTCTCGCGCCGGTCAGCGCCGGCCAGCGCTTGTTAGCATGCGCTTGCAACTAGCTTTTTTGTGAACGCACCCTTACGCACTTGTCAATCTATCTTCTTATTGGTTAAACGTTTAGTGGAAAATTCTGATTGGATTAATATTGTTCTACTTTTCTGCTATTCAAATCTTTTTTAGTCAAGTGGTTCACTTCTGTTTTCAAAGAATTATGTTTGCTCTACTAAATGTCTAGGGTTATTAAACTCTGCTGGTCTAAATCTTGGTGTAATATGAGTTTACAATCCTTGTTTAGACAGAGAATATTTTATAATATAAATGATTTGGTTTGAACTTTATACATTTTAATTTATTTTATTATCAATATCAATTTTTTTTTTCTTTGGAATATTTGCATTTATTAATATATACCTGACAGTACTTAAAAAAAGTGATTAGTCACATAAAGAAATTTAAAACTTAATTGTATACTCAGTTGATTGTCAGATAAGCTTAGCATTTTTGAGTTATAAAAAAACTGCAAAACATACAAAGGCAGCTTGCCTAGGTATTTGTGCGTCATTGCTCCTGCCCAATATCATCTATGAAGGAGTCCTAAACCTGACTCCTCTGCACATTCACGATTAGAGGGTTGCATTGAGATCAGCCTTGGGGCTGATGGGGACTCACAACAAGAAACCATGGGACACCTGGCTATATTGCAAGAGGTTCATTGGCTCAAGTTGTACTTTATGGTAGCAAATGTTGTGAGAAGGAAACTAATCTTTGACCACTCCTTAACGGTCAAGATCTATGGTCTGCAGGACGCAGGAGGTGCTGAACCTGGAACCGGTAAAAGTACACCACAATATATACTGATATTTCAAAAATTGATAGTTGAATTGGAGTAGGAGTTTATGGTCCTAGGTTCATCACACCATCGTATGGTTATGGGATCCATACCATCGATTTTTCTGGCTGAAATTGTTGGGATTGAACACAGCGCAAGTGAAATCCTCAAACGAAGAATTAGGAGAGCTAGGATTGATATCGTTTCGCATAGCCAAGCCGTCTTGAAGACGTTTGAATTATTCATCATTGAATCAAGGTAAGTTTGGAACTGCTTCAAAGAAGTGAATGAAATGGCTAGACTCAATAAACTTAATCTTAAATTGGTTCCTACCCATGTTGGAATGAGGCACCAGATCACCGGCCAAAAAACCAAGGCAAAAGCTGATCAGATTTGATGCCAAAATACCGTTTATTGGCCCTTATTCTTTCTTTGGATTGCCCAAGTGCCGCCTAAAAAGTGTTTTCAAATACGGACGGAAAATAATTGGTTCTTTTATTCTAACCATGCTTCTGGGTTGAGGCAGACTAAAATGTGCACCTGCCTCTCTATGTTAAAAGCTTATATTGATTAGCAGAAATAATTTTACACGAACTGTAGGAGTCCTTAATAGTCACTGCCAGTCCAAGTACCTCCTCCAAAAATAGGGCTGGTTTCGGAAGACTCCTATCTATTCTGATACTTTTTTATTACATTGGCTCAACATCTGCTGTACGAGTGTGAGGCTCTCCATGGCAGTAGTCCATGGTCATGATCCCAAGAACCTCCTTGGTTTTATAAGAGGACTGGGATGATCAATAAAGGGAAAACCCTACTCCAATAGATCCTAGTGGATCGCAGAGGACTCCTCTGTCTGTTATCTTAGCTTAGCGTCAGAGTTATAAAACGTGAATTCCTTTGTCTGTTTTTCCGTATTGATTGCATTCCCCTCACCACAATCAGGTCAGGCCTAACTGCTAATACTGTGTAGTGTTACAAGCATACGTAAATATTTTGCTTTTGGAAAAGCAATAACGTACTTCTAAAATTGAAATATTATTTATCAATTAATTGTTAGAATTAATGGATAAATATAATGTATTCGGTTAATTGTGTAACAGAATTTAAAACAATTAATCTTGTATACTTATAGTTTCAATGTAATCCCATCTTTGGTTTAGTGCTTCTCTTTTTTTATTTTAATTAAGTAATCAGTTTTAAGCACGAAAGTTTTTAGCTTTTTTATCAAGATTTTCGTACTCTCACAGTCCTTTGTACGTATCAATATTTTCGACTTTAAGAATATAACATGTAGTTATAAAGTTCCAGTGATTTGAATGTACAGAGACTATGTTTAATGTTTAAATTTCTGTTATTACAATAGGATATTAATAGCGAATTATGATTTATATGAAATTCAAATGATGGAAAATGTAGATTTGCTTTGTGAGTCTGGAAGGCTTTGTGAAGGCATAATATGACGAAATATTTAGAAGATTATTGCAAACATTATCATGTTCTAGTGTTGTTCACTGTTTTTAATACACAATAAAAGACATAATATATAACTAATATTGTTTAAACAATTAATTTTTAAAAGCTAGTAGTCTTCAAACAATAATCAATCAGCCATATTCAAAATTCTAATAGTTAGGTTACGTAAAAAAATAAATAAATAGAAATAAAAGCTAGAAATACAAAAAAATGTTAACTATATATCACCATGATCTGTATATATATATATATATATATATTTAAGAATTTGAAGACCTTTCTATAAAATGTTTAATGATTTATTGTGGATATTTATCTTTAATATGTTAGAACAGTTGGCATCTAGAAGTATTGAAGATAAGTCAAAACATGTTCGTCCTAAAAAAAAATCTAAGTAAGTTAAACCTATCGTTCCTGTTTTGTCATGTTTTCATCGTTTTGGAAATAAATTTCCATATTCATATTTTCCATATCTTCTAAGTATGCCTTAAGTTATTGACAATCTGTATATAAGTATCACATCGTTAACTAAATTGATTTATAAGTTTTATAACAAGAGACAGTTAAAATAAAATAACTGTAAAATGTCATTTGGATTATTAAATAAAACATTTCATATTTGCTACACCCCAAGAGAAATAATTACCATTCCATACTGCCACCAAGAGTTTTTACCATAGGGGTAAACATCTGCCACCCCTTCAGTTTTATAATTGCCCAATGAATCCCAACGGATTTCTTTACGTGACAGTGACTTCTAATACTTTGATATAAACGTAGCCTTGTAAACAACTGATTGTGGTATTTAAAAATTGTCTTAACATTATTTAGAGTTTGTTAGCATCTACGACTACAACTACTTACATGAAATACTTAAATTATAAACATATTTATTTTGTTATTAATATTCATCCTCATTAAAATTTCACACTTGGAATTTCCAATCACCATTTAAAAGTTTGTATTACTATTTTTATTAAAGTATTGTAAGTACAATTCATTTAGTTTTATTAAATATTCATCGAACAAAATTATAACTAATTAAAGATTGTTTGAGTTTAGGGAAGAATATATTAATATTATTAATATAGTCAACTTTTGGTCAAGTAAATAAGTTGTGTTCAAATAAGTCACTCACACTGTATGTAAATTACTTTTATATATTTTGGGTAAATTTTCTAAAATATTTCTAATATTTTCTAGAATATTCTAGAATAGAATTTTCTAAATTTACCTGTATTATAATAAATTTACCAACAAGTATCGAATTCGTATACTATGAAATTGGTTTTAATAATGTTTGGCTTAAACACTGCAGACGTATAGTTAATATTATACTTCAATTACGCAAATATACAAATTTAAAAGTTGTTTGCCAAAGTATCACTAACAAAACAATTTTCATAAACATTTGACGATTCTTTTGTTGTAAGCCTTAGCGTATTATAAAGGCATTGCACCCAACCGTACCTGTTGAAGGTATCGATTCGTAACAATACCTCAGTGTATTCATTCTTACAACAGGATATCTTCCATACGTATAAAATCCTGCCATCAAATATTTTATTACGGTTATAAAATAAGTTATATTGTTATATAATATGATTCAATTTTGTCTTTGAAATTACTAGTCTCTTTATTTGGTAATAAAGTGGTTTATTCAAACATATTTTTTTAGTACCAGTTTATTTTCTCATATCAGTACATATCTTGTATACGTTTTTTAAAACATTCCGTAGCGCAATTTAAATGATATTTTTGTCGAGTTATACATTTTTCGAACGTTATTTAACGCTAAGAAGTGTTACTTATAAAACTATACATTTTTTTACTTTGGAATTAACTAGTTTCATTATCTGGTTGGTCATCCGATAATTTAAACATATCGCGACGTAAGTTTTGGTAAAATAATGTATTGGAAAATTTTAACAAACATTTATATGATTCTAAATTGTAGCTGATTTTTCAAGAGCTGTAAACATTTATACATATACAAGTTTTTTAAAGAATAGTTATTAAAGTTTTTCTCTTCCTTGGATTAAAAACCATAATTTATTCAATATTTTTCAACCAAACAGTAACTTACGTCAATATAAGCTATATGAACTTCTTACCATTAACGAGTAAACGAGAATGTAGTATTTGTAATTTGGTATGTACCTGTATTTGTAATACAACTAATTAAGTGTAATATACAATATCGAAATTTTTTAGTTATGTTCAATTCAAATACAAACTATATTGATTATTTTTAATTTTTCAAAATTGTTTCTTATTTTAGTATCATTTAATTTACTAAAATAACGTAACAAGAAATAACTACGGATACAAATAGTGTTTTAGTATCCATTTTATTTCACCCAAACCAAACGCAATATTTACTCCAAATCTCCATATTGTCACAATCATTATTTTACCACAGGGGTGAACATTTGAATCCACTTTAGTATGTTAGCAACAAAACTGTACGCATGTCAAATGTAAGGCATCTCATATTTTATTGATGCAGTTCATTTAAAAAAATATAGTAAATGTTATATTTATTTAGTTAAAACAATTAAAAATAGGAATACAACGTGTTATGTTGAATAAAAAAACATACTTCTAGTCATCACTAATGGCAAATTAGATACAACCAATAATTTTGTTTATAATTAATTGCTGTATATTAAAAATACATATTTGCTATCAAGCTCTACTGCAATTAATTATTAGGCTAGATTGTCATAATTTTTACACTATATTAAAAATAAATAATAGTTACTATTAAGCTATATGGCTCTAAATTATAAATTACCAAATTATTGGTCCAAATTGTCATAAGTTTTGTATATTAAAAATACCTATTTCCTATTAAGCTATACTACAGTTATAGGGCTAGATTGTCATACAATTTTTGTATATTAAACATACATGTTATTTATATAAAAGTAAATAATATCTATGACAATCTAGCCCAATAATTGTAGTATAGCTTAATAGTAAATACTATGTATTTTTAATATATAGTTTAATGCTATACTGCAATTATTGGGCTAGATTGTCATGATTATAATTGTTTTATATCTTAGTATTAAATAGGTACTGTTAATATACAGCAATTATGACAGTTGTATAGGGTGAGGAAATGAGAACACCATATTTTTTAACATCACAAATTGAATACTTTTAATATTTGACTGCTTAATAACACATAAAAACTTAGGTTATAGTACGCCATTTTACTCTGTCAGTCATTTATCCTTTAAATTACGACCTTGAACGTGCTGACATTCCTCAAGTCCTTTGTAAAAGGAGTCCAACATTCGCTCCAGCATTTCTTGAGGATTCGCTTGAATTACCTCTGTGATTCTTTACTTCAGTTCATGCAACTCTCTTAGGCGAGTTTGATAAACCTTGAACTTTAAATAGCCCCTTAAGAAAAAATGACGAACAGACAAATCTGGTGAATTAGCTGGCCAGAGTATTTCATGAAAACTTGAGATGAAACAAAATTCAAAAATATTTCTAAGAAAATTGACATGTCTGCTGTGTGCAGTGGCTCCATCCTGCTGGAAGTAGAGAGATGCTTTATCAATTTAGAACTCTTCCAATAACGGAATAAAAAAGTTATTCAACATGTCCACATACCGCTGTGAGTTCACGGCAACTGTGTTTCCACCATTAAGGTCCAAATTCGCTCTGTTGTAACCGCACACCATAATGTGACTTTTGGGCTGTTTAAGGGCTTTTGATGAAGCTCTTTGGGGTTATGAGTACTCCAGTAACGCACATTATGTTTATTTACATGACCAGAAAGATAAAAATAGGCTTCATTAGACATAATCAACAGGTTTGAATAATTATTCACTTGATATTTGATCATCAATATTTCGTCACAGAACGATAATCATTTGTTATAGTTTGAAGTTAGTGTTAAATTCTTGCACAACTTAAATTTGCTATGGATGATAATGAAGATATTGCAGGAAATTCCTTCGCAGAAATCTGTTGGAAATCTGAAGAGCCAACGTTTGCTTCCTGGCCGATCTCTTTGGGCTGCGAGTAACTGCGACTCCCACTCTTTTCACATTGACTGGTGCGTGCTTTTTTGAGACTACCCATTTTTTTTTTTGTAATCAAAATTTACCTGGTCGTTCAATAATTATTGATGTTCGCCATTTGCATCTTTTGATTTTAACACCTTATATATCTTATACTCCTTGAATGCGTTCATATATCTTAAAATATAATTAAAGTATAGAACACATTTTAATTGGTTGAAGGTTATTTTGTAGGCTAGTGTAATACCTGACATTTTTTTCGGCTCAATTGTTCTTTAAATCGAGTCTTGAATAGTCTCCCAGTTTCGCCTATGTATACCTTTTCAGAATCATCACATTCAAATCTACATATGCCTATTTGGTCTTCTATAAATTGTTTTGGTGTTATTAGTTCGGAAGGCTTTTGTTCTTTTGAGTTTATGGAAGGTAAGAAGTACTATTGTAGGTATGATGCTGCCATATTCAGTTGATACGAAGCACGATATTTGATATTTGAAGCCTGTCAAGCATCCCCAGTATAAAGATTCAAACAGCTATTATTAAATTGCTCAACACTAATTTGCACATCAAATTTAATAAAACGTTTTTAAAGAGTAAAATAAGACCGAATTACGCAGTCATCAAAATTAAAACAAACTCAAATGCCACAAAAAGAACTAAGGAACCCGCGAAAGTTATGAGAATAAAAAAAGAACTTAAATCGCTGAATTGCAAAAAAACACCATTGCGTAGAAAGTTATACAAGGCTCATTTTTTAAGGTTGATCGGTAGCTTTCATCCAGTTATTATGTATAATGGATAATGATGTAAAGTATGTAAATAATTTTGTTGGAACTATAATAGTACTTATGACAATCAGAACAAGAAATTCCAATATCTCCAAAACAAATATTGTCCAATGGATAACATCAAATGTAAGCATGTATTCTACGAATGAGTTTCTAACTTGACGTCTATTGATTTTGATAAACCATAGTTGGGTATTCCTAGAAAAGGGTTAAAGTATAGTGTGCCGTTTACCGGAAATTATAGTATTGTTCAAGAAATCATACACACTGATGCCGCTATCAAAAAATTGCCGAATATAAAATTACAGAGTGAAACACGCGTCCTTATTAACCATAAACGAAATAAATCTCTAAAAGTAATGGATCATAATAACCAAACCGTAATCTGAATCATGAAAATTCGATGGATTTGAAACTTCTAAGACAAATTCGAAACAAATTGGCGGACAACAATGTGTTTGTCACTAAAGCCGACAAAAGTAACATCCTAGTCATTATGATCGTAGAACAATACAATTTAAAAGTTAGTCAGTTTCCACAAGCAAACGATATTTAAACAGTGATGATTGATCCCACTAAGTCATTTGTTAAAATATTGAACAGTACTATTAATAAATCCACCCATTTATTCGATCAGTCCACACGTAATTTGTTTTAAACCATTAAATGCCCAAACACATTAATTTACTGGACTACCAAAAATTCATAAAGAGAACATACCCATTACGTCTTTAATACATTTTACTAAGGCAAAAAACTAGTTGAAACTTTTTTTAACAACTTACTATTAGCAAATAACCACATCATTAGAAACAGTATCGATTTTGTTACTGGATTAAATTAAATTAAACTTCAGCATAACTATAAGATTGCTTCATTTGATATACTAACGTATCCATCCACGAAACAATAGATACCATACACAAATTTCTCAACAAAGCCAGCATACTAAATTCTCATAAAATCTGAGAACTAATTAATTTATTGATGGTAATACTTAAAAAGAATTATTTCATCCGTAATGGAAAATATTATGTCCAAAAAGACGGACTAGCAATGGGATCATCACTTTCAGGTCTTTTAGCAGTCGTATTTTTTAACAACTATGAAAACGAATTTCTGCTGTAAAAGTCGAACAAGTTTTACAACCATATTATATATTATACCAGATATGTGATAGTTTTAAAGGAACTATTAGACAAATAAAACAATTATTAAAAAACGATATTAATTCAATAAATCAAAAAATACAGGTCACACTATAAATTGAAAAGTCAACAGTATACATTTTCTAGACATAACGGTCACAAAACAACAAAACTAATTTCAGTATAAGACACACAGAAAGCTAACCACAACCGACATCACAATACATTCTGAATCCCATCATCCACTACCTCATAAAATGGCATCCTATAACAGTATGATCAATGCATTAATGACAGTACCATTGGAGCATCGCGATTTTCAAGAGGAGTTGAATACGATCAAATATATCGCCAGAAGAAACGGTCACGGAAGCTCAATAATTAACATACTTCTCTTAAAACACAAGTCAGATCTGAATTACGTCACAAAGAAAAAGATAAACCTGTCTTCGTATCAACTGAATATGGCAGCATTCTACTTACAATAGTCACTTCTACCTTCCATAAACTCAACAGAACCATAGCCTTCCGAAGTAGTAACACCAATAAACAATTTCTTCATCCCAAAAAAACAAGACCTATAGAAGATCAAACAGGCGTATATAAATTGGCATGTAATGATTGTGACAAAGGTATATAGGCCAAACTGGGAGACTTTTTAACACTCGATTTAAAAAACATTTGCCGAAAAAAATAATTTGAGGTAACAAATTGAATGTTGCACGTCATCTGATAAGGCGTTCAAATCAAAAGATGTAAATGGCGAACACCAATATTATTCAACGACCAGTTAAGTTTCAACTTTAATGCATTAAATGACTTGGCGATATTAGTTCAAGAAGCCCGCGGAAAGAACAGGTTAGGAGTGTGCGACACAACAGACTGATGGTCGCTGGCCAGCAGCCATAAGGTGACCTAAACCATAGATCATGAAGGTTATCCAAATACAATGCCTAAACGCACTTAAATCGGGAATGTGTTATGTGTGTTTGGGTAATTAATTTTAATGTTTGACGACCTCGGTTGAGTAATTTTTATATTGTGTCTGAAGGTGGGATAAAAGTCCCGAAACGTGTCACAAACACAAAAAGAGATCACTTGACGGAAACAAGAAACTTTATTTTAATAATTCCCTTACTTTTTCATACACTTTGATACAAGCGGAGGTATTAAAACTGTTCACTTTTTACTTATTTTGTATAAAAAAGTAAGTATTTGGTTTTAGATAAGTTTAAATAATTATATTACTACAGTTTAATATAGCTTCATATTGTAAAATGGGGAAAATATAGATTAATTGTTACAAATTTTTTATTATTATTAATGCATCTAAATTAGATTAAGAAGAGAAAACCATGATTTATTTTGATTTAAAACTATTCGACCTATTTTAATAAATATTTTACAGTTTATCAGTAGGTTTTCACACATTACCAGGGGGTGTTTAGACGTTACAATTACTAAATTCTAAGTGGTTGAAGTAGGGTAGCACCCCTATAAATTACAAATAAATTGCACTAATATCCTACAAACTGTACATCTAAATTTGTGTAATGTTATTCTTAAATGTCATAAGAACATTTGCAATTAATTTGTAATCCGACTACTTAAGTCAAAGTAATGAAATTGAATAACTACCCTTACAATTAACTCAAGCAATCGCGCTACTGCAAGGTCTACTAGTAACAAATATACGGTAAATACATATTCAATATTATTATCTTTTGAGTGATTGAATCTGATCTCAAATTGATCAGAAACATCGCTCAAATTGTTATTTTTTTAGTTATTGGTGTGTAAGAAGGCGTTTTTAACAAAGAGAGTGTAAGATACAATAATTATCTAAAAATTATTTGTATGTTTCATGAACTAACAAAATAGCAGAAGTAAGAAACCACAAAGTGTGTTTGTAAATCAGCTTAATTGTCAGCTAAAACTACTTTATGTGGTTTGTATTGGTATTAATTGTAAAGGAATTGTAAATTAATTGGTATTTTTTTACCGGAGCGTATACTCCAAGACTAAAGAATACAAAGAAACGTATGAGCTTCACTCAATAGGACGGCCTTTGAAGTGGCTCATCCAACCTTGTAGGGAGGAACGTGCCTTGAAAAGGAGTAATCAATGCTGCTCTGAATATCTAGTTTTATAATTCAGCAAAACTGGTTTTGTTTTAAAGTTAATTTTCAGATCCTTAAATATTACAGACTGTATTTAAATAATGTTGCCATCTCTATAGTAAATGTTAAAGTGTGTAAAACTAATAATATAAACAACGTGAATATAGTTTACTTAGGTCATATTATATTAACCAAATATTATAGTTATACACAAAAATGAAGGTGTACTTATTTTAAAATAATATGTGTTAACAATTTAATATTTAAAACAGAGTAATTTTTTCATGAAACATCTTAGTAATTGTACATTTTCTTTTATTAATCTATATACAGAGTGTCCTCGAACTCTCTGGACCCCTTTTGTGGATATGTTCCTGGGATCCAGACAAACATATTTCACAATATAAACAATACGGTGCTTATTTTTTCGTCTGTTTGTCTGTATGTGTTTTTTACAAAATACTTAATATTATTGGAAGTAGAAGAGATATTGAGCTCAAACTTTACTGCAGTTACATAACTGGGACCTATTTTATTAAGTTTATCTGCTCATTTTACGTAAATTAAATTAAATTTGACAACTTAATTATTAAAGTCCTACATACTTCAATAGGGATTCGTTTCTGTGAGTAATCTGAAACACGGGTGAAATCTTTCACCAGCTGTAACTCTCTAACGAAGCATTCCCGGATCTATGAATATATGAACTTTTTTCATTGTTTTTTGCTAGTGGAATCAGCTCAGAAAGTGCTCGGAACGTTATGCAAATAACTTATTATTTTAGCTCATAACAACTTTAAAATATTTTGTTTCTAGAGTAATTAATTCTGGGTATTGTTGACAACTACCAAGAAATAATTTTTTCCTTTTTTTGTCAAAATCTCTGTTACGCTTTGAGCTACAGAAAAAATAAAAACAACCATTGTGTTTGTCATTAAAAAGTAAACTTTTTTGTTTCTTGTAATGTTTTGTAAAGTTAGCGGTTTTTGAGATATTTGACATTAAAAATTTTAAAAGGCCGCCATTTTGAAAATATTTAAAATAATGTTATAATTTTTGGAATAGTAATAAAAGGTTAGGCAACAAATAGATATACAAAGTTTGAGCTCAATATCTCTTCTACTTCCAAAAATATTAAGTATTTTGTAAAAAAACACATACAGACAGACAGACGAGAAAATAAGCACCGTAGACCCATGTTTATATTATGAAATATGTTTGTCTTGATCCCAGGAACATTAATCCACAAAAGGGGTCCAGATAGTTCGAGGACACTCTGTATATAAAAGGCAAAGCCCTCACTCACTGATCATTACTAATTCTCCCACTTTCCATGAAACTAGAGAGATGAAGTTTGACATGTGTATACTTTGTGATGTAAATAGTAGGAAAACTAAAGAAATTTAATTTTGATATTCATATTTTTAGGGGTAGTTTTGGGGCTTTAGTAGTGGTATGACTGATCACAGTCTCTCAAAAACCATACCATCTAGGATCTTGAAATTTGGCACACATATTGCTTTTAGGCACTAGAGGCATACTAAGAACGGAATTTAAAATATTTGGCCTGCAAGGGTTGAAACAACCCATAAAACAATAAATATTGTTTGTTATATATCTCAAAAACCTTACCACCTAGGAACTTGAAATTTGGTACACATATTGATCATAGGCATTAAAGGCGAACTAAGAAAGCATTTAAAAATATTTGGCCTTTAAGGGTTGAAACAACCCCTAAAACAATAAATATTGTTTATTATATATCTCAAAAACCTTACCTCATAGAAACGTGAAATTTGATACACGTATATGTCATAGGGACAAGAGGCGTACTAAAGAAGGATTTTAAAATATTTGGTCCGAAGGGTTGAAAAAACCACTAAAACAATAAATATTGTTTATTATATATCTCAAAAACCTTACCTCCAAGAAACGTGAAATTTGATACACGTATATGTCATAGGGGCAAGAGGCGTACTAAGGAAGGATTTTAAAATATTTGGTCTGAAGAGTTGAAAAAACCACTAAAACAATAAATATTGTTTGTTATATATCTGAAAACCCCTATCTCCTAGGAACGTGAAATTGGGTACACATATTTTCCATAGGAGCTAAAGGCAAAGTAAATAAGGATTTTTAAATATTTGGTCTTTAAGGTTGAAACAACCAATAAAAAAATAAGTATTGTATACTATAATTTCCTTAAAGCTAGAAAACAAACATTTGTTACGTTTATTTCTTTCACGGTAGATATAAAAAGTAAACCAGTTTTACATTGTGTCACGTTCTGCTAAGGGGTGAAAATGTAGTAACAACCACTAAAATTGTAAATATTAATTGAATACCGCCTATGAACGTGAAATTTAGTACACATATTGCTCAATATGGGCTAGAGGCAAACTAAGAAAGGATTTTAAAAACAACTCCTAAAACATTAAACATTGTTTTTTTATACTTTCCTTAAAGCAAGAAAGCTGAAATTTTTTACATTTATTTCTTACAAGATGCATATAAAAAAATAAACCAGTTTTACATTTGATCACGTTCTGTTAAGGGGTAAATATTTAGTAACAACCCCTATAGCTATAATTACTAATTTAATACTGCTAAGAAACGTGAAATATTTGGTTTACATATTGCTCATAGGAGCTATAGGCACACTAAGATAGAATTTTAAAATATTGGGCCTTTAAGGGTTGAAACATCCCCTAAAACAATATATGTTGTTTGTTTACTATCTTTAAAGCTGAAATTTTTTACATATATTTCTTACAAAACACATATGAAAAATAAATGAGTTTTAAATTTTGTTACGTGCTGCTAGCAGTTAAAATGTGTTAAAAACCCCTATAAACAATAATTATTAATATTCATACATTCCTTAAAACTATAGAGCTGAAATTGTGTACATTTATTTCTTACACGATACACATTAAAAGTAATGCAAGGACTGAAAATGTAATAACAAACCCTAAAAACAATCAATACTAATTGGTATTCTTTCCTTAAAGCTAGAGAGCTGAATTTTCTCACTTAATAATTTTAAGAAAATATTTAAGACGTAAGCTGATCAAAACTTCCCGATCAATTCATTCGCATATTAAAGACGTATCTGGGTGATCTGCAAAGACTGTGATTTACCAGTCTGTAGATTTAGCGGTTGAAAAGGAAGACCCTCTTCACTCTGAATGTTTTATTTTTTTATTTATTTAGCACACATACCATGACGAAGACGATTGACGGGCAGCCAGTGATCAATAAATACCAAAGGAATTGAATATAAATGTTATACTTCACTTTCGTGAAACAATAGATGAAAGAAAACTATGACAATTAATTATGAATCATGGCGATGCATCAAACAAATTCCCTGTAGCGAAGCACCTGTATTCAGCTAGTTTTATTATTAAAGCGATTCAATGAAACGAAAAGTAGCTCATGACATCGATCAAGCATTTAAGGTAAGTTATACAGGATGTATGCAATCAAGTCTTTAAACGTTATCCTTACTATTTTATAAAACCGCAACAATTTGTTTTTTATTTTGTTTCTTTATGAATGATATTGCAGTTGTTTTAATTCAAGTTTTAAAACACACGCTTACAGAGTATTTAGTTATGTCTGTACACACTATAAAGTGGACTTTGAAAATGAATTTATATTTCAAGATCGGGAAAATAAAGGTCAATAATGTACAACACGAACCAATTAGCGAATTTACAAATTATTAAATTATCATATATTTGAAATACATTGTTTACTTTATAAACAATCTGTACAAATAAATATGGTGGTATTTATAATATGCGTATCTACTTAAAAGCAAGCACAAAATTAAATGTATATTAAACTATATTATATTCTTAATAAAATGCATGTTAAAAATCCAAGCATTTAATTTTATTAAAAGGATACAAATTATTTTTTCATTTAATACTTGTTTAAGTAGGGAACAAAATACTGTATATTACATTCATTATTTTGGGTTTTTTAACACATAAAGATACATATTTTTTGTAATTTTGTTTATACCAGTAAAACCCCCGTGAAAAATCACA
>JAGFPH010001480.1:0-18313 GCA_018207615.1 Philaenus spumarius
GAAAAAATGGATTTTAAAGCATTATGGAAATACAGTGGTAGAAAGCTTAGGTTGGCAATGAAATAGTGCCGAAAAACCTTATATAAACGATTGCTCGGGGAAACTCGAGAGCCTTATTATTTTGTCGACGTAATATAACGCATCGCGCGGAGGATTATTATTTCTTCGATGTAATGTAACGCATCGCGCGCAGATACTTGTTTTTTATAAAATACTTTAGCGTGCTAGAAGCTGAGTATTTTCTTCGTCAAACTTTAAATTTTTATAACAAGTAAGAAGATACGTCATTGCGGTTATCATCTGGGATGCAGCAATAGACACCGCATTAACTCTACAAGAACTTCAGTGGCAACTTAGTCTATACAAGTTGGCCTAACTTGGGATTTTCTGGAAGAAAAACATAGCCTACAGGACAGCTGATACATGGAGTGATTCGTATAGCTTCCAGACAGGACTCCAGGACACCACCAGGCAGCCACCAGGACATGCAACTGTAGCTACGAGGGAATAGACGAACCGGGATAGCAGACACGGCATCACCACATCCATCTTTAAGAAGACATCCATCATACATCCAGACAACCCTACAGGACTCCACCTTCACCCACAAGACAACTCTATCAGCACGCAGAACATCTGTAGCTCGTCATCACTGGACAGCGTTCGCGGATTCACCACAACGTCGCGACGCCTGGACAAGTGTGAAAAGGTCGGTAGAAGCGTAAAATACGTTAGTCCCTATTAAATTGCCTGAAGTAAATTCAAATAAATTTATTTTAAATACTGGGTTACTTAGGATGTTAGATTAAGAAAGTTGTAATTAATTAAAGAAGTAAATTCATTAAATCGTAAATTCAAATTTTCATTAAAGTATAAATTACATTAAATTGAGTAATAAAATATTAAAATAAACTATAATAAATTAAGAGATTAGTTCTGCCTTATAGTTTTAAAAAGTTATTATTTTATTTGAGAAGAAAGTTATTATTTGGTTTTATTTGGAAAATATTAAATACAAGAATTTTGTTTTATGTTTAAAATTAGAAAAAGGAAATTATTAAAATTTTATTTTGTTTTATAAAAGGTTATTATTTACAAAAACACCTAGTATTCAAATATCCCAATAGTTTATGAATTTTAGATTAAGAATTGATAAAGTGAAATTTCATAAAATAATTGCAAGCACAAATAAGCAATTTACAAGGTTAGTTCCAGTGTACTCACTCTTCAGAGGTTTACAAAAAGTAAAATTATTAACTTGTGTTCTTACTGAGCTAAAATTAAAAATAAATTACTGGAAGTATAAAGTAAAGTTTTTTGTCAGAATAGTCAGTGAACTGAATATTCGACACATAGTTATTTCACCTAGGCCAAACAAAGTGAGATTGCCTATAAGACTTCCAGTAGGTGGAAATAACTTATTCTCCAGCGAAGAAATTTCTAAAAAGGGGATTCATTGTAGAATTGGCGCTGCCAGCGTGAAAAATAACGCGTTGCAGTTGTGGCCAAAACAAATTATTCTACAACTTAATTCCTCTAAAATAGAATATTCGTTGTAATATATACAATTATTCACAAAACAAGTTAATTCAAAAATCAAATGTTCGTTATAGTCTTTTTTTTATAACACTCTTAATATCTCGGGGGGTCAGTGCCGACTTTTCCCAATATTATTATTGAAACAGAATTAATGATTAAAACAGTTATTATAGATAAATATGAAAATTAAAAAAGGGGAAAGGAAAATAGTACAATGGGTTAAAATGAAAGTGTATGTAGGTGTATCAAAAGGGAAGTTATATCGAAGTTAAATTTATATTGATGGTCCAAACAAATTCTTCTTATAAAGATATTTTATAAAGTCTTTCCAAAATTTATAATATTAGAGTTTTCACTGATGGATGGTTTGAAATATAGATAGAGTTAATTCATGTAAGTAATTATAGGCCTATGGATAGATCTCACCCAGTTTATAACTTCTTCTTCTTGTTATGGGATTTTAAATGATTATTGATGATTATTACACTTCACTTTAGATAAGGCAAGTTTTTATTAAACGTTGACAAAGTTTGAACACTAAGAATCTTCAATTTAAATCGTCTATTGGAAAGCGTTGGTCATAGGTCTTGCTTCTTAGGCGTCTATTCAACAATTAAAATCCTGGGATCAAAACTGGCTTGCTTTGGGCCTTCAGGAAATGGGTACATAAGGCCTGGTGAATTTCGTATCTTCTGGGGTTTGGATTGTTGTACAAAAAAGTGTAATTTAAAATGTAGTGTATTTATTTGGTGTTGTTTTGATTAAATTTTGAAATAATTTTGTTTTACAACTAATATTGAATAATAAAATTAAAAGAAATTGATTAAATAAGAAAATTGCATGAAAATACCAAAAATAGCTCCTTGTACAAATTATTTTCTAACATCTACTATTTACAATTAAAACTATACATTTGGTTTTTAAAACTGGGATTTCCGCGCTGCAAGCGGTCACATGACTGTGGGCGGGGCTTAATAAACATGTCTTACATCTATCTAGCTTTAGCCGTTGTTTCGTCGACTTTCAGTGAATTGTTATGGCTTAACGGTATTTCCTATGAAATTTTGCCAAAGACATTTTTGATGAAGAATCTTTCGTTCTATCTGATGGTGTTCTTCATTTTTTGATTTAAATTTTGGTTCTCTTAGGATCGATGATTGTATTTCTGATATGGCCTAGATTTTGGTATGCCGGTTTAGTTTCAAGTGGATTAAAAAAAGTGAATTTCGGTCGAACGCTTGTTGATTGAGTTAGTCTTATAATTTGGATGGAGTGGTTGGTTAATTTAGATGAATTTTGATATAGGAAAGATAGGGATACGAGGTCTGGAAATATTATTAATTACGTAAAATGTTATCGAAAGTCGGGTGTTTTAGAATCTTGTTGATTTGTTACTTGCGATTCCGTCCGCTAGATGTCGTCGGTCGGATCTTTTCTGAATGATTTTTACTATCAGTCTTCTGTCTCTCTCGCACTCATGCGTGTTTAGTTGAAATACAGTAATGTATGATTCTTTTGACTTATTAATAATTTTATGGTATATTTTGAATTGTTACAATTATCCCCTTGGTGACTTTCCTTGAAAATATTTGTATAAATGTTTTCATGGGACTAAAACTAACAATGAAAAATATATTTAAGTAGTTTGTCTACCGCTGTTACTGTAGGCATATGATTGGAATTGCTCTTCTGTTGGAAGTAGGTCATTGACCTCAATTTGAGAACAGCTGGTCTTACGTTGTTGTTTTGCATGCTATTCGATGCATTGGTAGCGTTTCAGTGCCGTGACATGATACGGACCTTTAATATTTATATTGTTTAAATCGCAGACATAGTAGGTTGATTGACCGATTCTCTTGTATATTTTATAGGGTCCATAAAATAGTTCAAATAATTTATATGTTTCTCCTTCTGCTGCATTAGATTGGGGAAAATTTTTGATTAATACTAGATCATTAATTTCGAAAATTGTAGGTGTTAATAGTCCTGGAGCGTCCGAAAAAATGTGTTTATAATTTAGTAATAATTTAGTTAACTCTAATTTTTGTTCTGGTCCTAGATTAAGATTTTCTTTTAAAGTGCTGTTTATAGTGGGTTCATCTAAAATATTGATAAGATTATTTGCGCCGCGTTGTTGATTATCTTTATTTACATAGATGTATTCTTCATTTTTATTCATTGTATCATAATTAGGTGTGTTTTCTTTAATAATATAACATAGAATTCCTTCTTGCTTTGCCTCCTCAAACTTTATAACGATTCGCTTATCATTTATTCTCATATTTATATATTTCGTATAAAAGTTTATTTCCGTCTCCGTATTTACTATCCAGTCCATTCCTAATATTATGTTTCTAATTAAATTCGGCACAATTAACATATTAACATATAATTCTTCTCCTTCTATCTTCATTCTTATCATAATTATTCTAGATACTCTGCGGGTCTTTGTTCCTACAGCCGTGTGGATTTGTATATTTGTTGTAGGCAGTTCTTCATATTTTCCGATTTTATCTTTATTGTCTATGAACCATTGTTGAGACAGACAGGTTATGTTTGATCCTGTGTCAATTAAAGCTAAGGTTTTTGTCGATCCGATTTGGATGGTGATTTCAGGACATTTGATTTGATTGATATTTGTATTTAAACTTTTTTCAGTTTGATTTTCTTCGAGTAAAAACTCTCGATCACAATACATTGTGCTAATGAAATTGATTTTATTAGAGGGGTTGTTATTAATTTTAGTTTCTTGGTTTGGCCTAATATTTCCGAGATGTTTTTGTTGCACAGGGATAATGTCGTTTTGTTTTTTCTGGGGTATGAGGGAATAAGTTGTATCTTTTTGTAGGCCTGGGACATTTACTGTGCTTTCTAGTTTTTTGACTTATTTGTAGTTGAGGAGCATGTAATAAGTGGGGTTGGGGGTTTAATTTGTTCGGCTATTGCATGGCAGACATTGGCTTGTTCGGGGCTTGGATAATTTTGATATCGAGGCGTATTGTGGGGTTGGAATTGGGGTCGAGAAGTATTGGGGTAATTGTTGCGGTAGGGTTGGACAGATGTAGGGTTAAAATTTCGGTTTCGGGGTGATTGAGGGGGTGAAAAACGTGCTGGTGGATTTTGATAGTTTTTATTTGGGGGTTGGAATCCATATTTTGAGGGTTGGAAATTATTTGGTCTGTTATAGGGTTGAAAATTCGGTGGAGGGGTGAATTGGAAAGTTGTTCGGGGGTTGAAGTGTGTTTCGCGTGGTTGAGAGGGATTTTTGCGCATTAGGGGTGATATAGGGCGTTGCTCTCGATGGGATCTATTTTGGCTATCTTTGACGTCTTCCCTTTGGAGTAACGAAATGAAGTCCATTATTCCATTAATACATTGTACTCTCCTTGCGTCTTGGATTATGTCTTCGAAGTGTTCTGCCAGGCAGGTAACAATTTCATCTTCAGATAGGGGTGGGTTCATAGCCTTTAGCGTGATAACTCGCTCCGTGAAGTATTCAGCACGGGTCAGTGTTCCGTATGGTCTAAATTTCTCTGTCTCCATTTTATATTTAATGCCTCTCTGAATCTCTCGGCTCCAATATTTGTTCTCAAAATATTCCTGGAAATCTTCCCAACAGTTGATGTTATTTTTAATTAGGCTAAACCATCTAGATGCATGTCCCTCTAAACACATGTCTAGATTGTCGGTTAGGTGGATATTTGAATCGCTGCCCTGGTTAAATGCCATCCTTCTCTCATGAAACTTTTTTATTTTGTTCAATATCTCTGTGGGGTTATGTTCTCTCCCATAGAATTTAGGTATATTATTATCAGCAGCCTCATCAAATTGTCTTCCGCAAACTACATTGATATTTTTTGAAGACAGGGTTTGGTCTTCCTTTACAAATTTTTCTAACTTTTCAACACGATCGTTATTGGTTGAAACGAGTTGTCCAATCCGGTCAATTTGTTGATTTTGCTCTATTTCAATTTTTTGTATTCGAACTCTTTCTTCCTGTAACGTATTAGTAATCTCGCGGCAGTTTTTCTCAACCAATTGTTTACATTCTTCTTTAGTTTGTTCTTGTGTTTCCGAAACATGTAATTTTAAGTGTTCTGTATGTTATTCAATTTGTAATTTGAATTCGGCCTTGGTTTGTTGTTGTGCGTAAGTAAATTCTTCTTTGAGATTAGCATATTGCGTTCGCATTTCTGTAACTACTTGTGAAATTTGTTTTTTGGATTGTTGATTGGCGTCTAAAATTCTTTGGTCAATTTGTTTAAATTGTTCGGTGGATTTGTTATTAATGTCTAAAATTTGTTGTTTTAGTTCTTGATTCGTATCTAATATTTTTTGTTTAAGTTCTTGATTCGTACCAGATATTTGTTGGTTTAGGTATTGGAATTGTTGGCTAATATTAAAAAACATATCTTCAATCGTTAAGGGTGGGGTTGAAGTTCGAGAGGGGGTTGCGTTGTCGGTTGGATTTATTGTATCTGGCTCAAGACTTGCTCTAACATTTACATTATCCGGCTCTGGTTTGCCTATAAGATCGGTAAACATTTCTTCCCTTAAACTCCGTTCTCCTAAAGACACGTCTTCCATCCGGCGGTTGCTTATATCGGGAATCCGCGACCCTTCCATCGTTTCGCCTAATGAATCCGCGATCACATCTTCATTTCGGCGGGACGAGTGAAAATTAGGCAAGCCTTCGGATTCTTGAGCCCTTAGGGTTAGGTTGATGTTAGTCCTAAGGTTATATGTAGGCTGGTTTTCCATATTAATTTAAATCACAACTTAAACTATATATATACAACAACTATTAATATAACAATTCTATATCTATTTAAAATAAGGAGTTATTTATGGTAAGATTGGGAAAAGCCTTCACGTTGCTTTTTCGCACTCATGCGTGTTTAGTTGAAATACAGTAATGTATGATTCTTTTGACTTATTAATAATTTTATGGTATATTTTGAATTGTTACATGTTTTTGGTGTCATTTTACAGAGCTCAGTCTGAAGTTGTGCTTCCCTTAAAATGAGCTCAATGTATGTTAAGGGCTTCGCCCCAGTGGCCCTCAAAGTTGCCATGTTAATCTTATGGAAGGTCAATCTTAAGGAAGAAGAAGAAAGATTTCTTTTGATTTTATCAGGGGCACAAAAAACAGCTGATTTTGATCAACAACTGATTTGGATCAAAAACTGAATATAATTTTAGGTTAGGTAAATCAAGCAATAGCGAAGCATTGCCCGGTCCACTAGTTTAACTTTTAAAATGAAAAGAAACAAAACTATTGATTTCATAATGCATCTTCATATCTTGATGGGTTAATGTGCACTCATTTTAAACTCGGCGGTTGTTGCGTCATTCTTTTTAATGGTCTCCTAGAGGGGTCAATTGCATTGCTCACTTTTCTTGTTGAAACTCTAGTCTCTGATTGGTCGGACGTATGCAGTTCGTATATGTCCACTGGGCCGTACGCAGTTCGTATATGTCCACTTTATTTTAATTTTCTCTCGTGAATTTCGCACTATCGCGTGTAATATGCTTATTTATTTTTGTAAATCACATTTTTCTTTTAATTTTGATGCCATGTTGGCTTATTACCAATATTTTTTTTATTCAAATTTATAATTAGTTCTATTCCGCGACTTTAGTATCAAGTGGGCTCTGATCCTATTATACACAGCTGACTTATATCTTTGGCAATCTAAGCTAATACATTTCATAATTTTATTCTAATCTTTTTGAAAGTAAAATAACATCATTTCACTATACAACTATTTAATTTAAACATATTTATATTGTGTTTTATAATTTATCTTAATATTTGCTTATTACATTGGTTTTAATCGTATTTCCATACAAATCATGTGGGTTAGTAAATTTGATGGCCGACATCGTGTTTACATTTAACATAACCTAATTTTGATTCTTTATAATTTTTAAGTGTATTTCTGCCATTTCCAATGAATAAATATGAATGAGAATAAATATGAATAAAGTTGAATGAGTGTTGTTAGTACATATTATTATTTGTGCATTTTGTGGTGTTTTATTACTATGAAGGTGTAGTATTATTTATCTAGGTTTTGGTATTCATAGGCCTAGGCTTAGCTGGTTTGTTTACATTTCTTTAAATTTTATTTAGCTATAAATGTTACATGACAAACCTTTAGGCTATCTAATTATATGACTAAGAAGATTTGATATCATTATAATACTTTGGACTGAAATGCCACCACGATTGGGGTAACTCAAGGGTATTGGGGCCTTTATTATGTTTACTGTATATTAATGACCTACCGAAAGCAATAATTAAGGATATTATTTTATTTGCTGACGATACTACAGCAATTATAAAAGATGAAACAATCGATGCATACCATTATTTCTTAAAAATACTTTGGATGAAATAGAATCATGTTTTCATCAACACGGACTAAAATTAAATATTGATAAACCGGAAACACAGATTATAAAATTTTCCGCTAGTAATCGTAACCAACAAACATTTGAAATTATGAATTCCGTAAAAGTCATAAATTTTTGGGGGTTTTAATGGATGAGAGACTTAATTGGAAAGCTCATCTGGATTTCATTAAGCATAAATTATTGTAAATTTCAAATGCATTTTTGCGATTAAGAGACAGTGTTTCCCTTGATGCTTCCAGAATTGTGCATCACGGGTATGTAGAACCAATACCAATAAGATATGGAATAATTCTTTGGGGCATTGCGTCGGGAGTGGAATCAATATTTTATTTTACAGAAAAAAATAATTAGAACAATAACAAACTCTAGCCCACTAAAGTCATGTAAAAATCTTTTCCTAATGTTAAAAATTCATACACTTGCTGGTCTGTACTAATATGAAATCTTGAGTTGGGTTCAAGTTAATAAAAATGAACTACTGGCAAAATCTAAATTTGACCACAGCTACAATACAAGAAATGCTAATGATTTTAAACTTCCTAAACATCACTTAACTTTATTTGAAAGAAGTCCACAATATTCTGGTTTGAAATTATATAATAGGCTACCCAATGAGTACCAAGGAATTAAATATTAGGCAGTTTAGTGAAGAAATAAAAGTTGCCATTATGAATAGAGCATACTGTACATTTAAGGAATTTTTAGCAAGCCCTGTAAATTAATGTATAGTTCTTTTTAATAGGCAATTTATTTTGGCAAATTTGACTACATTTAACCATGTTTTATTGTTCTGTAAAATTTACATTCTGACAAGACACCTGTTCCGATAGGCTATATTCATATATAAAAAAAATGTATTGAATTATTGTAATATATTGTATTGTGTTAATAAATTAAATCTATCTATCTATCTTAATATTGGTCTAACAGAATATTTACTAATCTATATGAAAATTTTTTTTAGTAAATTTGTAAGCCTAATATTTATGAGTCTCTTGGTGACAGGCAAACAAGTTTTAGATGGTTTGTACAAAATTTTCATAAAAAAACATATTTTTTATTAAATAATTTCAAATCAAAATGCGACTCTATTTGTTTTTGTCAGTGATATACTACAAACCAAGAATTAATTAAGACTCTCGCTTAACCCCATAATTTAATATTTCTTGCAATGAATTATGTTTATGTCTTTCCTAGAATTAAACATGTACACCAGTGCAACAAGGCATTTGTGTTGAGTGCGGGGAACCTAGAAGAAGTAAATAGGGACCAGACAGGTTTGTCAAGCCTATTTCAACTTCTGACACTATGGGTTTGCCTACTACTATTATGTTTAGTTTTGGTTATCGGAAAAAGCACATCACTAAATTTGTTTTAGCATCATAGTTTAAAAGAGGATAAATTAACAAATACTTTTTTTTTAAGTGTACAAGTAGCTGCTCTTTTTATTGTATACAAATAATTTTAAAATTTCACTAAGATAACAGTTTTTCTGACTAAACAAAAGGTCAAAATGGTGGATGCGGTGTCTGGAGGTTTTACAATTTAACCCTCGAGTTGACTAACATTGTAAATTGATCATTATGCCATAGTAAAAGATTACGGTACAGAATGCAATCCTATCTATAACAAACAAATAGCTTAAGGCAAGGCAGGAGTGAAAAAATATTTCTGTGTTGACCGCAGCGCTCCAAGTGGCAAAGCTGTACACTAATAACATTGAGTTTGTGTGCGAAATGTCGTTCTTCCGCTAGTAAAAATATAGGCCGCCGGGGAACTACTTCTATTAGGTGACAGACGTACTGAAATGCGTATGCGTGACAATGTAAAAAGTCTGTCTCGCTATACTATTTCTCTCTTTCTCTCGCTATCGCCGCCGCCTCAAAATGATTTTACAGTTTTAGTCTTAAGTAGACCTACAAAACAACTCAATATTTACAATAGCGTTGAGGCCGCAATCTTCCACTGATGTTTTCTTTGGTTATACAACTTATCCTATTTTACAATTTATATTGATATCAAAGTATATAGCCTACATTTTAAAACGAGCATTTTCTTACCTTGAATATTGACTGAGACTTTAATAATGCAATCAATAAAAGACATGAACAGAAAAGTGAAAATATTAAGAAATTTGTACCGTACCTAAAAACGTTTACAGTACGTACAAAGTGCTGATATAAACGTTTATTTATAATTTAATGGAGGCAACGGCTATCTTTAAATATCTAAACACGGATTACAATAAGAATAAAAAATGATTACTAACAAATATTAAATTATAAAAAGATACTGTTACATAACTTACTTTACATTATTATTATCTCCACAAAATAATTTTAATAATTTTATTATAGCTACCTGAAAACGCCTGTTTTTGTCTGTTCTTTCTGGCTAATTTCACCACTGTAGGCTATAAATCATAAATTGTTTTGAAAATTATACGTGACAACGCGATCATCGTCTGTAGTAGCCATCGACCACATAATTAGTAGCCTATGTATATATCGATCTTTTTCTCCTTAGTAAGTCACATGCATGCTGAAGTCAGTGACCGAATTGCACAGCAAAATATGTATAACACATGATATTTAAAATCAGGACATCACTAGACTCACAATCGTAATCGTCTGTATTCTAATAATTGCTCAGTTCAAAAATTAATACCAATATTTTCATTTTTGACGCTATAAGGGCAATAAAACGGAATTTATTTTGATATGTTTACAATTCATGTTAAGAAATAATTACACTACAATGAACACACTAACATATAATTATCCAATTAATTTTGTTTTCATACTTTACTGAATTTGAGTTTCATATTTTACTTTCATATGATACTTAGATTCTGACATGTAAGTAAAAAAAAATAATTTAAATATTATATTTTCGTGTGTTTATTGTAGTTTACTTCATTCTCAAAAGTTTAGTAAAAGAATTATGTTGCTAGGCCAGAGTAAATAAAATTATTGTTTTTTGTATTAAATAAAGTAGGTACTGAGTCCTATTTTTGCACTATATTGCTAAAATTTCAATTAATTATTCTACTCTGGTTCTATATGTCTTATGAACGTGATTCTTTTACTAAATTGTCCATAAATAAGTATACTACATTAAACACACACAGTATAATGTATGTACCACCCCAATGCTTTTTTTTCGTAATACTTGTTAGAATTTCAGTTTTGTTTGGTAGCTCTTGAAGACCAAACAAAACTCAAATTTGGACGGCATTAAAAACATATATATATTATTGGAAAAATGTATTTTTGTATGTTTATTTATTTCTTAACAATTTAGTACAAAAATAATGTTGCTAGGATGTGTAGAACCAGATTAATGAAATTTTTAGCAAAGTATTGCAAAAAAAGTACTGCACGAGGGGTCGATCATGCTATAAAAGTCCCACATTGAAGAGTTATTATTATGAACTGAAAATAAATCATTTTAAACTTAAACTCAATTCACAACTTATTTAACTCGGGGAAATATTACAAGTATCTTTTCAATGACATTTGACTACGCATACGAACGTAAATTAACACATATAATATGGCCGACTCGCTATACCTACAACTCAACTCTTAGCATCACTGAATAAGTTAAATATATAGGCTATATATAACAAAACAGGAAGGCACACAATTTTAACTTTATAAAATTCTGTGATACATAAATACTTGATGTTTACCGCACTTTACAACAAACTAAGCATACTCTATATGCATTGATGTTCAAGATTCGATACATTGAATCAATCCTATATGTGTACAACAAGGGCCCATATTACCTATTTGTAGGGTTACCATCCGTCCGGACAGTCCGGATTTGGAACACGTGTCCGGTTTGGCGTCCGGACCTGAGAAATGTCCGGATTTTAATAAAAATGAACTGAAAACGTGGCCGAATAGGGGAATTTTACGCCACGTTGCAACTAAGGTTTGTAACACTGCCAGCAGTGCGCTCACTGCCTTCTGTGCTTTTGTCTGCGTCGGCGTCGTCTGGGGGAGTCTGACAGCTCAAGGTCACTCACAGTTGCAGTCCACACATCGCCCAGAGCGGACGACTGTCACTTGTTGGTATTCGTGTTGTGTTGGTTACTTGGCAGTTTGTTTCAAAATAACTTATTATGCGTGCCTAATGTTCTTGATGTATTGGTACTACTGTATTAGTGTTCAATTTGAAAGTTTTTAACTGTACAAAATGCCAAAGCGCAAGTGTGTTTTTACTGACAAACTGAAAGAAGAGTAGGGGAGACCGGGGCACTATTGGACGGGGGCACAATTGGACAAAGCCATTTTAAGGTTGAGGGAATTATTTTTCCCCTTTAAATTTCTCACACAGTCACACCTTAGGCAGTCATATTTCACTGTGGAAAGTTTAGTTGCTGTGGTGTATCATATTTTAAAACTATAAAATAATTTGTGTTTTTCGCTAAAAGTGAAGTGATTTTCTAGTTTCATTCATTTCATTCTCAAACAGTGAGTATTGGTCACAAAATGTTTAGTGTATTATTTTTAGATCACTATCTTATATGGTTATACAATGCCTAGGCTAGGATTGAGGTTATGTCATGTCTTTTCTCATAACTTACACTTTTAAATCCAAACCTACCACGGGGCAGTTTTGGACAAAACTTTGGGGCACAATTGGACGCAATTTTTCATAAATTGTGTCTGTGCTGCTACATTTTTGTTGGGGTTTTTTCAGGTTAAAATGGTCAGGAAGTATAAAAAGAAGACGGAGAGAGCAGAGATATCAGAAGAAGCTATAGTACAGGCACTAAATGACTATAGAAATGGAAACTACCGCTCTATTATTGAAGCAGCAGAAGCGCATGGACTGAAAAAATCTACTCTACATTTTAGATTAAACAAAATTTAAAAAAAGAAAAATAAAGTAGAGGAAGGAGATAATGAACCTATCCCCAATGATCCAAATTTGGAAGAAGAGGAGGAAGACAGGTCACAACCAGTGAACTTAATTACTACTTAAGATATGGCCCCTGTTTATCTTTCAAAATACTCTCATAGACAAGTATTTACACCTGAACAAGAAACTATGATCATGGAATATTGTATTGAGAGATCAAAGATTAATTATGGTCTAACTTATGCTTTAACTAGAGAACTAGCCTACAAGTATGCTGTAGCCTTGAACCTCAACGAGCGTATACCTCAAAAATGGCACACCACAAAGTTAGCGGGAGAAGAATGGATGTATCATTTCATGAAGAGGCATTCAAGCCTTTCACTTCGACAAGCAGAGAATACAAGTCTATATTGTAACACAAGTTTTAATGCACACAATGTGGGCATTTTCTTTGACAATTTAGAAACTTTGCTTACAAAGGTGAATGTTTCTCCTTCACGAATTGTAAATTTAGATGAGAGTGATATCAGCACCGTGCTAGAAGCACCTAAAGTTATTGCAGCTAAGGGCATTAAACAAGTGGGGCAAATAGTGTCTGCAGAAAGGGGGAAGCAGATAACCTTCTGTGCTTTTCCCAAAAGATGTAATGCCCTTCCCTAAATATGTGCCAAAAACAAATCAAAAGCAAGGACGAAAAAAAGGACGATCACGTATTTTGACAGATACACCTGAGAAAGATGCGCTTGTACAAGAGCTGAAGGAAAAAGTAGAAAAGCGATTGTTGGCTGAAGAAAAGCGCTTGTTAGCAGGAAAAAGAAAAAACGAGAGCGCAGCACAAAAAGAAAATAAAAAAAAGAAATTTGAAAGTGCTGCTAGGAAACTTTACCAAGAAGACGACTCGAGCAACACCGAAGATGAAGCAGAACTGAAGTATGATGATGGAGGGGACAGCCCTGAAGAATTCTCCGAAGAAGAAGAAGATGTTGCTCCTTTGAAAGATCGCTCCTTTAGAATAAATGATTTCATAATGACGACATTTGCCACCTAAAAAGCGGTTTACCACTTCATTGGTCAAATAGAAGAACGTTGTGGGGATGGGTTTAATGTAAAATTCTTAAAGAAGAGGGACAATTCTTACAAGTTTTACTTTCCAGACAACACAGAAGTTAGTTTTGTAGACCCTACAGACATTCATTACAAGATGCGCCAGCCAGACATCACTGGAGAAACATCTCGAGCAACTAACTGTTTTGTTTTTAAAGAAACTTTGTCCGAATGTAACTTTAAATAGCCTAGATCACATTTTTATCTCTTCTTGAGGGATTTTAAAATGTTGTTTCAAATGTACTAAGCATATTATACTAATAATTTAACATTGAATTGTGCTTGTTATGTTCTTTGTACCACCTTTCAGAAATGTCCAATTGTGCCCCATTCAAAATGATGCCATGTCCAAAACTGCCCCGCCGGGGCAAAATTGGACAAAATGTAGACGTTTGAAAAACTTAACTTTACTATATGATCAAATTGTATAATATTACTATGAACATGTTTTTTGAGTACTAGAGAAGACCATGAACAAGTACATGTAGGAGTAAAACCATTAAATATTTTTTTTCATTATGAAAAAAATTGCCGATCTGAAACATGTTTTTTTGTTCAATAGTGCCCCGGTCTCCCCTACAAGTTTTTGAGACTGTGTCAAAACAGCAGTGATTGTGTGAGGTGTTTGACATGCAATTCTGAATTTTCGGTGGAGCACCGAGGACGATATGACATTGAAAATCACTTGCAGAGTGAGAGACACAAAAAGGCCAATCAAACAACATCTTTGGCAAGTATTAAACATTTTTTTAAAAACACTGATGTCACAGATGCTGACTTACAATGTGCGGCAAAAGAGGCAACTTTTGCCTACCATACCGCAATGCACGGACTTAGTTTTAAAACGTCCGATTGCACCTCCAAACTTATTAAAAAGATGTTTGAGTCCAAATTTTCGGGAGCTCGGACAAAGACCGAAGCAGTTATTGTAAATGTGATATCTCCTTACATATTTGACAAACTGCTCAAAGATCTCAATGATGCAAATTACATCACACTAACAATTGAAAGCTCAAACAGAAAAGATGTCAAATTGACTCCAGTATGTGTCCGTTATTTTAACCAAAATGAAGGTGTTAACGTGAAACTCTTATTTTTTTATGAACTTCCGGGAGAAACATCTGATATTTTAGTAGAACATCTTTTAAAGTGCATCAAAAAGTTCTCTATTGATTCTAAAGTTGTGTGCCTATGTGCTGATAACACTAATACCAACTTCGGTGGTGTTAAAAGGAATGGCCAAGGAAATGTTTTTCGAAAATTGCAAAATTCTTGGCATTGGTTGTTCTGCTCATATTATGCACAACACAGTGCAGACTGCCTGTGATGCCGTGCCTGTTGATATTGAGGCGATCGTTGTCAAAGTTTACAAATTCTTTTATCAGTATACTGTCAGAGTGACCGCATTAAAAGAGTTTTGTGAATCTGCAGAAATTGAGTATAAAAGAATGCTTTCACACGGAAACACCAGATTTTTTAGCTTAATGCCTGCATTGGAAAAGATCCTGATGATGTTTAAGCCCTTGAAGTCGTATTTCTTGTCAATCGAGAACTGCCCTGCATCGTTACTTTCATTTTTTGAAGATCCAGTAAATGAACTTTATCTAACATTCGTGCACGGAAGCCTTCAAATGTTCCAAGTGACCATTCTCAAAGTTGAGTCTGATCACATTACTGCTACAGAAGCAACACAGGCGTATGAAGAATTAGTTGTCAAACTGGAAGAAAGGAAGGCAACTAACTTTAAACCGTTTGCAGCAAAACAGTTACAAAGGAAGTTAAAAAATGAGGAAGCCTTTGATGATAAGAAGGAAGAGATTTTTCTGAAAAGTGTAGAAGGTTTTTACAATGCTGGGATAAGCTACTTGAAACTTTGGGAAAACAGCTTTGACAAGGCTAACCACTTCAAATGGTTAACACTACAACATGGTCCTACCTGGAATGAGATGGAAGACAGTGCTTTGACTGTAGCCAGTGTTGTACCAGATTCTATTAATGTGGATGAACTATTTGATGAGCGTTCGTCACTAATCCGAATTTTGAAAAATCTTAAACCAGAATGGGATTCCCTACCGAAAGACGAAAAACCCAAAACTCAAGAAAAGTGGAAACAAGTATTTGAAGTTGTTCTAAAAGCAATGTCTCCTTTGTGAACATCTTCAAGATAGTGGAATTCGCCATGTGTCTGCCTGGTACTTCAGCCCCGGCCGAGCAAATTTTCTCAATGATGAGGTCTGTTTGGACGGCTGAAAGAGGAAGATTATCTCTGCCAGTTGTAAGAGATATATATTAAAGCCAATTCTCTTATGACATGCTCAGAATTCCACGACCACATCAAAAATGACAAGCCTTTTTTGAAGAAAGTCAGTTCATCTGAAAAGTATGAATCAAGGAAGACTGAAGAACCTGTCCCAGGACCTAGTCAAAAGATGGAGAGTGAAGGAAGCACTTAAGAAGTTGCAAATAATATGAACTCTAGTAAGCTATTATTGTACGTTAATATGTAATGGAATTTGAATTTAACTGGTTGTGTATTAAAAAGGCTTAAGTAATATTAATTTTTAATTTTTTAACCCTATTATTTTTTTAAATTTAGAAACGTATAAATTAACCTGAGTTTGATAACATTTTTCACGTCTCAGGATAGCTAAAAACGCATATTTCAGTGCCTAATTTTCTAAAATTTTCCATACCCCCAGACCCACCGGAAACCCCATGTCCGGATTTGGCCTCAATAAATTGTGGTAACCCTACCTATTTGTTACATCGATGTATTTGAATCGCTGTAAAAAATTTTTTAAAAGCCTGAAGTTCTAACTTATAGTCTCCAGTCACAGTATGTTTCAACTTTGTAAACATACATAATTTGGCGCGCAAATTTACTATTAGACCCTCGGCTGACCTATGGCAACAGAAATGCAAGAATAATACAAAAAAAATAGCCTAAAGTTTTAACTTACAGTCTTTAGTCGCAGTATATTTACCTGTAGGCCCTAATTAACATTTTATTTTTGCAGACAACGATGTTGTTTTACAATCTACTGTTAAATTTTGAATGCAGGTAAACATACTGTGACTAAATACTATAGGTTAGATCCTTTAGGCAATTTTTTTTTTAATTACCATATTCTTTCATTTCTGTTGCCATAGTCAAATAGTACCTAAATTTGCGCTGAAATTTCAGCCAAATTACATTGATTTAAGACGCTTAATAATAGAATTAAACATTATGATAGTTGCCTCTTCTTGCACATAGGTTGGTAACTGCAGCAATATAGCAAGCAGTAGGCCTGTAGTAAAGTTAACCCCGCTTTTGTAAGTTTAAGTTGGCATCTCGGATATAAAAATATTCTAGAGTGGAAGCATATTGTAAATTTTAATCACAAAAACAATAATAATAAAATAATTTTATTAAACAATAACATAACATTAGGCCTACCTGTTTCCACTCTCTCTTTTACACTTTTTTGTAGCCTTTGTTTGATCTTTAAAATTGTGTAAGCCTATGTTATATTTTATATAGTGAACAATATTATAAACGTTACAAATGAAATGAATTAAACAATTTAAATTCTAAGAAACAACATATAATCTGAAATTAGCTATCTTTCAATTATCTCTTGCTTGAAGGACGAAATTAACTGGAGTCTATCAGTCAGGGTGGGGCCTGGGGTGGGAGAAGAACTAACATTATAGGGATGAGGGATGTTGTAATGTAATTAGGGATGTAGCGATATTATCGATATTTTGTTTCGATATTAGACCTATACCGATATTAGAGATTCGATATTATCGCAATATCGGAAGAATAATGTCAATATCGGATTTCGATATTTTTACCTATACTGTTATTTTGTACAACAGAATTAATTGCTACTCCTAAAAACACAAGGCACTAACCTCTAACCTATACATTATACAATCACAGAGTACTTTTAAGTTTCAAAGCGTATCTATGTTTGTATTTAACCTACCTGTATAAATGAACTTAAAACCTTTGACTATGGAATCCACCTTTGACTCTTGGTAATATTATCTCTGATGGAATCTAATAGACTTCTCAAGTAATACCAGAGATAATATTACCAAGAGTAATACTATTTATTGAAGGCGATTTTTTTCCCGGCGCTCGTGCAGCGATCTAGCGGATTTTTGCGGTACTGCAAGAGCGGGGCTATGAAAGTGGCGCTACCTGGAGGGCTAGTTGCAGCGCGTGTGCGCGCACCTGTGCGTTGGCCTGTCTCACGTAAAGTGGGGGGAGCCTCACTGTAAACAATATGTTTATTGATTCCTAGTTTCCTACCATCATTTTCAACACTCCACAAGCCAGCCTAGTGCGCGCACTGATTTATCACTTGTTAATCTCGCTGAATAA
>JAGFPH010001480.1:25903-37792 GCA_018207615.1 Philaenus spumarius
TATGACCAATAAGATTTGATATCATTATACCAGTTGTGGGTAAATTGATTGACGTAGTGAGGAGGAGCTGCAGGACTTTACACCAGACCCTTTGGTTCCCTTCTAAAACCACTGCTCTAAAGCAGTGAGATTTTTATGCTCCACTTAATCACATTTCTTTGTAATTTCACTTGCACTTTTCTACCATTTGTCAAGAAACGTTGGCTTAGTTAATTTTATTTGTTTTAGTTCTTTCAAGACATTTGTACCACTAACCAATTCCACAATTCTTTTACACACAGCCAATTTTTGCCATTTCTGTTAAGATGTCCATTTTGGCTGCACTGATACAAAGCAAGCCTTTCAGGAGAAAAATTGATTGATATATTTTTACAGTTTTTATTTAAAGACATATTTATGGTTTTATGTATTTCCCTGTTTCCTATATCCACTAGATATTTTCGAAGTACAGAATTTTCGGGTCTCGGAATTGCATTTATAATTATGTTGGTTTTATAAGACAGGGGTAACAGATTTATCAGTGCCTTATTAATATTTTCGGAGAACCTATTTAGGGTTGTAATATCGTTAGACCAACGAGGGGTGTGTATATCGTTAACATGGTCAGTCAACGAGAAATTATTTGATGACTCATGCACTGTTTTTGCAATATCATTAAAAGTTGCACCTGGCATTACTGTACCTTGAACTTTATAATTATTCTTGTTGAGAGTATCTTGCAATATAGAAGCCATACCTGTAGAATGGCTATCACTATATATGAAAACATTTGCCCTATTTCTGCATTTACACTCAATTCCACGTTCACCGTGCAGTACAGGTCTTAAGGGGAGAATAGAAGTGCTACTACCATTACAGGGAACATCACGTTTATTGTCATGCGGGTTGCGTCAACTGACCGAGCGTTGCATATGAGTTGAGGTTTTTCGTGGAATCCAGTAAAGGTTGATATTGCTCATGTGATTTCTTTGTGTTGCTAGATTTCATGATACTAGTTTTTGATTTATTCCTCTTAATCAGACTATGTAGGGACTTGGGCATATTCACTACTTCCTGAGTTTCACCACATAAGGGGGGAAATCGAATTTTCAGTGGGAGATAATAATTTAAACCCTGATTTAACTGGGGTAAACTGAGTCTTTTGTGATTACCGCAATGAGTTCAACTCTTTTCTTTAGTGTTACTATGTTCCAACATCCTCAAGCTCAACACAGTGTTTTGCTGCCACACCTCATTTAACTCATGACCCTGGATACACAATATTTTATTCAAAGATTCAATTTCATTTCTTAAAGTTATGTTTTCATTTTTTAAAGATATTAGTTCATCGTTACTACATTTTTATTTATTGTTTAGGCATGAATAGCAACTATTGCAAAGGTGTAAACATTGCACTCATTTATTGGAATTTCATAACTTTTTAAATTTAAATATTTGAAATGGTGCCATATAACTTCCATTTGTTCACTCCTATTCTGATTATTTACCATACAAACAAGGCTTTCAGAATCAGGACAAACCAAAGAGATAAGAAAATAATAATGTAAAATCCCAACATTTTGATGTCCAACTCAAAATATTATTAAAATTGCATATCCTAAGTAAATATGCTTGTTAAACAAACAAATGTCAAATAAACAAACACTGTTCACTCCAATCTCTGAAAGTACACAAAATTAAGTTGACCCTAAGTCAACAACTCAAAACATGCAGTAAAGACACTAGTTTTATTATATAAACTTTGTTAACGTAGAAAAAAACTTGTACACAATATAATACACTTTACAAAATATGTTATCGAATTCCTATTTAGAATCTGGTGACTTCAATATAAGATTTATCTGAATCCGCACACTTCAACCACCAAATTAGGGTACTTATGAACTGGTTTATAACAAGAACTGCACTGTCTAGTTCAACTGTCAGAACTCAACTATCATGAACTAGTAATAGAATACCTCATGTTAAGTAAAAATTTGCATTTATTCAAAACGGTGTGATGTATAGGTGGTATTTCAAACCACTCATGTGAGTTAATTCACAAATTCGTTAACAATCATGGCTACATTAATTTTACTGACCCACATTTCAAAGGCCTGTTTGAAATACAGGTCAAACAACATTAGATCATTATTAAGAAAATTTTTTTGACGATCTTATAGGCGAGCCAGAGCCGGATAACATAAATTTTAGGGCAAGTCTTGAGCCAGACAATACAGTAGAGCTTCAAAAATCCAAACTAATTGGGACTGAGGGGGATTATCAATTTGTTCGAATTTTTGAAAGCAACCAAGAAAATGCCATTTAGGCTAAAATATATGCCTTTTAATCGATTAAAGTAGTTAAACAGTACAAGCAGTAATGTAATTACAATACAGTATGTAAGACTACTTACATATTATGATTTAGAAGAACCTGCACGTACACAGTAGGGCCAACATGATCACACTTGTAACTCTCAATTACAGTACTGTACAGTACATAATTAAAAGTTGACTTTTACATTATAGTTAACACAAACGAAAAATATTTTTAAAAACTGTATGTACGACACACTGTTATAATGATTACACAAAGAGAAATGAATGAACTTTCTGTATGTTTACTGCTAGCGCTAAAGCAGCTTATTAGCGTGACAGTGAAAATACTGTCTGTTATGAGGGCGTGTGAGAGCAAGTATTCAGAAGAGAAAATAATGTCAAACTGCGATGAAGTTTTTTTGTTAAATTTTGAACGACGCAATAATTGGAATTTGCGAAAACGAAACGAATATTTTGCATGGGCTGTCTCAGAACACGTTCGGATTTTTGACGTTTCGGATTATTGACATTCGGATTATCGACGCTCTACTGTATAAATATACCCGACGACGCATCCCTGTCTCGAATTTCAATCCCAACCCTAATGCTTGAAGACATGTTTCTTAATATCAACCAACAATTTCAATATCTAAATCAACAAATATCTAGTACGAACTAACAATTCAAACAACTCGGCCAACGAATTTTAGACACAAATCAACGATTAGAACAAAACCTCAAACAACAAATTTTAGATAACAATCAAAATTCCACTGAACAATTTCGACAATAAGAACAACAAATTTTAAAGACTGAAAGGAAATCCGAAAAACAAATATCCCAATTAGTCGCCGAAATGCGAACGCAATACCTCAATATTAAAGAAGAATTTACTCACGCGCAACAACAGATTAAAACTGAGCTTAAACTACAATCGAACAACACACAGAACATCTAAAATTACATGTTTCCGAAATTCAAGAACAAACTAAAGAAGAATGCAAAATATTAGTCGAGAAAAACTGCCGTGATATCACAAACACCTTACATGAGGAAAAATTCCGAACACAACAGATCGAAATAGAATATAATCAACAAATTGACCAGCTCGGACAACTTGTTTCAACGAACGAGTTGAACACTTGGAACGAAAAGTAAAGGAAGACCAAACACTGTCTTCAAAAAATATCAACGTAATTTGTGAAAGGCAATTCGATTTGGCTGCCGAAAATAACATCCCCAAGTTCCACGGAAGGGAACACAACCCCACGGAGATTTTACGGAAAATAAAGAAGTTCCATGAAAGAAGGACGGCATTTAGTCATGATATCGATCCTATTACCAACCTAACTGACAACTTGGAGATTTGTCTAGAGGGACACGCATCCAGATGGTTTAGTCTGATAAAAGAAAACATAAATTGCTGGGAAGATTTTCAAGATCACTTTGAAAATAAATATTGGAGCCGAGAGATCCAGAGAGGAATCAAGCACAGGATGGAAACGGAAAAGTATAGACCGAATGGAGCACTTACCCGTGCAGAATACTTTACCGAACGAGTAATTACCTTGAAGGCCATGAACCCACCCCTCTCAGAAGATGAGATTGTCACCTGCCTAGCCGAACACTTTGAGGATCTTATTCAGGACGCTAGGAGAGTCCAACGAATCGACGGAATAATGGATTTCATACTATTACTCCAGAGGGAAGACATCAAAGAAAACAAAAATAAAAACCATCGAGAACAACGCTTTATCTCACCCCCAATTCGTAAACGTCAACCGCAACTCCGTGAAACACATTTCGCCCCTTGAACAACCTTCCAATACACCCTTCCACCGAATTTTCAACCCTCCAATAAAACGAACAATTTCCAACAACCTAAATTTCGAACCCAACTTCCAAACAGAAACTACCGGAACATACCAGGACTTTTTTCACCCCTTCAACAACCTCGACACCGAAATTTTAACCACACTTCTGTCCAACCCTACCGCAATAATTACCCTAACACTTCTAGAACCCCATTCCAACCTACCAACATACCCCAATACCAGAATTATCCAACCCCTGAACAAATTAACGTCTGTCAAGCTGTAGCGGAAAAAGTTAAACCCCCAACCCCACTTATTTCATGTTCATCCCCTACAAGTGCTTCAAAAACTGAAATGCACAGAGCATGTCCTAGGCCCACATAATAATATAAATTATTCCCCCATCTCCAAGATAACACAACGCGACATTATCCCTGTGCACCATGAACATTTCGGAACTATTAGGCCTAACCCGAGAAATAAAGATATTAACAACATCCTCAAGAAAATGAATATAATTAGTACCATGTATTGTGACCGAGGATTCCTACTCGGGGAAGATCAAGCTAAACCAACTTTAACTATAAACTCAAACCACATTAAACGTTCTGAAATTCCTATACAAATTGAAGCAATGAAAACTTTAGCCTTAATTGATACCGGATCAAATGTCACCTGTCTATCTCATCAATGGTTCTTAGACCATGAAGACAAAATGGGAAAATACGAAGAGTTGCCCACAACGAAAATCCAAATACATACTGCTGTAGGAGCAAAGACCCGAAGGGTATCTAAAATTATAATGATCAAAATAAAAATAGAAGAGAAAGAAATATGGATTAATACGTTAATTGTGCCAAATCTAATTAAGAACATAATTTTAGGAATGGATTGGATAAGATTGGCGGAAATAAACTTCTACACGATAACTATGAATATAAAAGTAAACAATAAACAAATCATTATGAAGTTTGAAGAGGTAAACCGAGAATGAATTTGATGCTTTATTGTTAAGGAAAACGCACATAATAATGATACGAGAAATAAAAATGAAAAAAATGATAATATAAACGAATTTGATCAAGAGTGTGGCACAAATAACCCCATAATTATTTTAGACAAACCCACTATAGACAGCACCTTAAGAGAGAATAATAATCTAAAATTGACACCTACATCATTCGGAATTGACGATTTAGTACTGATCAAAAAATTTTCCCCAATCTAATGCATCAGAAGGAGAAACACATAAATTATTTGAATTATTTCACGGACCCTATAAAAGAATCGGTGAATCAACATACTATGTCTGCAATTTAAACGGTGTAAATATCAAAGGTCCATACCATGTAACAGCCCTTAAGCGGTACAAATGTATTGAACAAGCAGCAAGATGATGGCGTCAAATCAGCTGTCGCAAGCCTAGGTCAATGACCTGATTCAAGCAGAAGATCAATCCAAAAACACATCTCTATTACTAGTTGTCATCAAAATATTTGAGAATATTTTTCATTGTTAGTTTTCGTTCCATGAAAACATTTTTACAAATATTTTCAAGGAAAGTCACCCAGGGGATAATTGTAACAATTCAAAATATTAATTTCAAGTAATAGTAAATCGACCAAATAAGAAATCACGTCATTTAACATTAAACACGCATGAGTGCGAGAGAGACAGAAAAACCTTCGAAGGAATTCCATTCATTTACAATCAACGCTAACAACATCTATCGGGCATGATCACACCGAATTAGCAATTCTCTCCAAATAACCGACTTTCGACAACATATTTAACAATTAAAATTACTTCCCGACCTTGTATCTATATCTTTTCTACATCAATATATTTCTAAATTAATCAACCAATCCATCAAAATTATAATATCACACAAATAACAAAACGATCAACCAAAATTCATATTTCAAATCAGACAGAAAATAGGCTAGTCTGTAAAATGCTAGGCCAAGTAAGAAATAAAAAGTTTGATTGCAAAGAAAATAAGTTTCAAATTAAAAAATGAACACAACCGTCGTACAGAATGGAAAATTTTACATACAAAATGTCTTTGACAAAAATTCAGAAGTACCATTGAGACGATAAAATTAGACAAAGTCAATCTGAAGGACAAATATATGCTTAAAACGAGTCCCCCATGTTTTGCTAGACTCCTCCCACGAAACCCAACGATCGCTGTGATTGGTCTATGAATTCTTTTAACCCATTTTGCAAATGTTAAATGTATCTTTTTAGTCATAGTTGATAGATCATAAGAAAATATTGTACAAGGAGCTATTTAGGTATTTATTTTTCTTTATTATATTTTTATTTAATCAAATTTCTCTTCCTTTTTTTTACTTTTGTAATTATAAAACCAAATTATTTAATTAATTAATTAAAATTACACAAAAACAACACCCAATATTCTAAAACACATAATTTAATACAACAATCAAATGCCCCAAAAGATGTAAAATTCATAAGGCACCAAATACCAGTTCCTGAAGGCCTTATAGCCCAGTCGGTATAGGTTACAACTACCAGTAATTTGCAATACGGCTGATTTTTTTTTATAAGTACATTAAAGTATGTAGTTTAACATAAAAAAAAGTTTACCAGTCTATCGATTTCCCAAAGTCGAAAAAAAAATCGAATATAATTTTTTTTCCGATTATCCTTAATATTTTGAGCTGGGATGAAGATAGAGGAAAATAAAAAATACCACCGTGTAGGGGAGGTATTTTTCAACAAAAAAGGTCATATGTATTTATTTCGTCCGAGCAATGGTTTGTCTGGAAAAAAATCGATAATGCAGGTATGTATTTTGCAGCATGGGAAATCACTAAAAGGGGACATCTTATTCATATATGAAGCGTTGGCTCATTCTAAATTGGCCGAATTTTAATATATCAAATTGAAACTTGACATAGAAGTTAAAATATATATTTGAAACATTTATGCTGAGTCTCAGCTTGTTATCTTGAAAATTACCCGATCTAGGAGTCGATTTCGATTATCGATTTTACTAGTACCGGACCCACTAACTAATTTCAATCTATTCCAGTTTCGTCAATTTTTGGAATATCAACATCAAATTTGTTTTACAAGTTGAGTACACCAGTATAAATATTCTTAGTAAGTATGAACGATTTTTTTAATGTTATTTTTAAAAACGAGGCGCTTGAAAATGGTCTTCGGTTTTACCTATCTCGTTTTAACTATAACACTTTTGGATTCAACGACTCCATTCTCGACATTTTTGAACATATCGATTTAAAAATTGGTACAGAAGTTAAAAATACATTTGTTTTTTGCTATACTTATTTTAAAAACCAAATTTAAAAAAATGACTAATCTGCAGCTGATCAACTCAAGCGTTTTGATGAAAAATCTAAAAAGGTCTAAAATTATACTTTTTTAATTTACTTGTGCTTTTAAAAGTAAATAATGAAAAAGGTTTATACTCCTTGAACTTGTTTGAATATATATATTTAACTTGTAAAAAAACTTTCAGGTTGATATTTTGAAAATTTTTTAAACTGGAGCTGTTTAAAATGAATTGGTGGGTCCGGTACTCCTAAAATCGAGAAACCCATTAATAAGTCAAGTGGCTCTAGATCGGGTAATTTTCAAGATAACAAGCTGAGACTCAGCATAAATGTTTCAAATATATATTTTAACTCCTATGTCAAGTTTCAATTCGATATATTAAAATTCGGCCAATTTAGAATGAGCCAACGCTTCATATATGAATAAGATGTCCCCTTATAGTGATTTCTCCTGCTGCAAAATACATACCTGCATTATCGAATTTTTTCCAGACAAACCATTGCTCTGACGAAATAAATACATATGACCTTTTTTGTTGAAAAATACCTCCCATACACGGTGGTATTTTTTATTTTCCTGTATCTTCATCCCAGCTCGAAATATTAAGGATAATCGTTGGGAAATCGATAGACTGGTAAACTTTTTTTTATATTAATCTACATACTTTAATGTACTTATAAAAAAAATTCAGCCGTATTGCAAATTACTGGTACTTTTGGTCTAAATTGACCTTTACCGACTGGCCTATTAGCCAAGCCCAGAGCGATTTCAAGAAATTAATTGTTGCTGAGACCTCAAAGAAGGCAGACTTATTACCAGTTCATCCCTACAACACCAGAAGACCAACGCTGATACTACAAGTACAGATATTGTCAACGTTAGCCTTATTAAATCACCATAGACTGTGAATACGAACTGATAAATACAAAATGTTGAACTTTTCATTAAATACTATGTGCTTCCCAATTATTATTCTACACACATAAACACCAACACTCACATCAATTTCCAATTTGTACTACCTACACTTACTATACTTTAATTCCAATTTTTTTTTTTTAAATCAATTAATCTTGTATATAAGAATTTACGTTTGTTCAATATTAATTGGGAAAAGTCGGCACTGACCCCCCGAGATAAGCTATTGTGCAGTTAAGAGACAATCGTATTCAAAATGGACAAGAGATCATTTATTTGAGCTAGCCTGTGTGAATTTGAATTGTATTTTAATTTAATAATTTTAATTAACATTAGATAATCTTTAATATTTGTAAATTTATGTCCTCCATTCATTCATTTATCTAATTAAGTTAGGTTATAGAACCAGACAGAGAGGTAGTGTATTGTACTGCCTTTACAATTTTATTTTAAAATTACTTCTGCCTTTTGTTTATTAAATTACTGTTATTATTTTACTTTGTTTAAATTACTTATTTTCCTTTGCATCTGTTTTTATATATTTGAAAATTATTGCGTCTTATATGTTTTGTGTAGGCTACATGTATGATGTCTATTACATTTTTCATTCTAACCAGGCTATTTTTTCGTCTGCATTGGCCATGTATGTTACAGAAAGTAGCTTCCTCTAGATGCTCGCTAAAAAAGGTTTTCAAAAAATTTGAAATTTTAGGGGGGTTTGGGGTGATCAAAGTTACTAAAAAAAAATCACCGATCGGATTGGAATGAAATTTGGTATGTAGCTTCCTCTGGGGCCCTAGGTGCTCGCTAAGAAAGTTTTTTTAAAAAATTCGAAATTTTAGGGGGTTTTGGGGGTGTCAAAGTTACTAAAAATCCTCATATTTAACCTTTTCAGTGGCGGGTTTTGAACAACATAGGGTCACCTAGTGGAGCGGGTTTTTTAGACTATTACAAAATGATTATTTACTTGACCTTAATGGTTGTTTTTATAAAACATTTGAAAAAAATTCATAAAATGTTTTTTGGACTAACACTATACAAGACAATCAAAACAAAAACGGTTATATAGCACAATGTAATTATTAGGTTATAATCGTACAAAGATAAGAAATATTATTATTGTTTATGGTTTTCACACCTTACTTAGCAGTACAAAAATCACTTATGTACACCAACACAATCAAATTATTCATCTACAAACTCAATCTAACAGTCAAAACTAAGACTCACGGATAATTTGTTGTGTTACTAAGACAAAACAGAAGAGAAGGAGTCAGCTGACAGACACCTGCAACTAAATGCTCAAACAGAGGACACTTGATCACAACTCAAAATATTATTCCTGTATATTTAAAAAATAAAAATAACACTATTCTCACTCACATAGGTTTAATTATCAAACGCGTTTCAACGACAAAGTCGTCATCCTCAGTGATACATGAGCTTTTGTCGTTAAAACACGTTTGATAATTAAACCTATGTGAGTGAGAATAGTGTTGTTTTTATTTTTTAAATATAAATTCCTTCTCACCCACCGAGCTTAAAGTGTATTTTATAATATTCCTGGATATTGGTATAAAGCTTAATCGGTTCTGAAAAGATTCTACACATTTTCAACAGATAGCAGCACAAGTATATGTATTTTAAAAGTAAAACGAACAAATATGGTTGTGCTCTTTCAGCGGTAAATTTGAAAACGCATATATGTTGGATTGCTCCTACGCATGCCAGGTAGCACAAACATATATACACGGGAGTGCCACTGAAAAGGTTAACTTTGATTTTTCTCTCCGAGCAAAGCTGGATCGAGCCAGCTAGTAAATTATATAAACAACCATGGTAAAAATGTTATACAAACATATCCCCACAAATAAATGGAATACTAAGCCATACATATTTCTATTAAGGCGGGGCTAATAATTTAATACAAAATATCACAAATAAAATCGATTGACATTGGAAAATACATTCAAACTAAATTAGCAAGCATAAAATCGTTAGAAAATTGTGTAAAAAGGTTGAAACTATTGTAAAACTTATTAGTAGATATTATGTTAGTAACAAGTTATTTGTAATTGTAGAATTAGGCAATGTTGGAACATAAAGACTAGGTAGGCCTACTGACATGGTTCTTTTCAAATTACAAATTAACTATTCAGTAAACAAATCAAACTAGAACATTAACCAAATTAAAAATAAAATTTTAGTACAAAAATATAATTGAGTCAAAGTGTTTAGACCAAATAGCCTAAGAAGTCAGTACGAGCCGGGCAATTGGACTAGGCCTGCGATAAGAAATTCTTCTAGCCAATGGGAGCACGCTAGTATACACATAGAGTGGCATTGGATTTGTGGAACCCAAAAGAGGGTTCTAAGAACGTTCTTTTAGAAAAGTAGCAGTTTGAAAATATTCGCCGAAATATTAAGTTGTGAACGATTTAAATGGGAATAAACATGCAAATTATTACTATCCTAACCTTCCAAAGGCTATAGTAAAGAACTTCCAAAAATATAAACAACTTCATGCAACAAAAACTAAAAGAATTAAATAGAACTTGTAAACAGTATTTGAATTATCAAACGATAATAGATAGGATATTTTGAATAACCTCTTTTTGATTTGACAACTATTTTTTATTGCGTGACAACAATTTTGCTCACAGTTTTGTGACACCAGCAAGAAATCGCAGCTCTGAGATGAACATAAACAATGTTAGATATTGAACTTGTCTATGTAAAGAGTTTTTATCCAAATGCTAGCTAAACCAAGGCATATTAATCAAAGTTAACCAAAGACTTATGAAATTTTTATTGAAAAGTGAACAAGAAACTTTTGCAGTAATTAATTTAAGAATGAGTAAAAATGTTTAATACTGTATTTTAAATAAAATTTATTTATGTGTAGTAACTTAATCTTCCATGTTTTCATTCAAAATGTTAACCTGTAAGCTATTTCATTATTATTCAAAAGATGATATTCTATTATAGCCAACCACATAGGGGGGGATATTATTATAGTAGGTTGGTTATCCCTGGTTGCGTTGCCACTACAAAATGCTAAAACTAAAAGTAGGCCTACCAGTAATTTAATGTGTTAACCAAATTTTAAAACGTGTGTTTTCTTTTCAGATAATAACTTGAAGGCTTTATTATTCGGTTACAGGTTGCAATCACGGAAATGGATCCAAAAGAGTTGGTATTCAAGCAAGAAATAAAGGAAGAAGATGAAGTGTCCTTTGAACTAATCGAAGACCAAAGTTATTCTCTAGAAAGTGTTAAAGATGAAAGTGTATTAAATGAAACTGAACAAGTAGAAAGTTGTGTTGACTTGATAGATAGCAAATGTAATTTTGTAGTAGATGGGATAAAAGAAGAAAATCAAATTAATCAGGAAGATTTAGATGATATCCAGATACATGATCACATGGAATTTAAAGAAGAGGAAATAAACTTTGAATGGTAGGTTTATTATTCCAATACTTAGGTTAGATTGTTAAGTCAATATGCAGGGTGTTCTGTAATGTGCTGAG
>JAGFPH010001480.1:62497-72987 GCA_018207615.1 Philaenus spumarius
AGTTCATACGTTTAACATGTAAAAGGGTAACCTTTTCATTAAGTTAATTAAATGCTCTTTTTATTTAAAAATACAGTAGTTTTTTTCTCCCATTTTCATCATACAACAATAACACAATATATGTATATATTATGTTTTAAATAATAATAATAAAAGGAAACCTCAGGTTAGATTACAATTATATTTATTTTCCTTTTCAGAGTCAAATAGAATAATAAAAGAATAGTATTACAAACAATAAATCGAATATTTAACAAATCATCAAAGAATACAAATAACCTATTTGGATAAGGTAAAACAAATAACATGTAGTATCCCAAAACTACTGAATTTTTTTGAATTATTATTTCTATATTTTTTTAAATTGTTATCTCGGGTCGGTTCGTGCCGGTTCATCAAAATGAAAAAAATAAGAATTGTTTTAACAATATAATAGATTTAAGAATATTAACAATAAAAATAAACAAACTTAAAAACTAAAAAAAAACATAAATATATGATGTTAATAAGAGATCTAAATCTCAATCGGACACAACTATTGTTCGTTAAGAAAAAAATTATAAATTAGTACGTATCAAGTTCGAATATTTGTATATCAATTATTAAAAAGTGTTTGTTTATTTACCAAGAAATAACAATGAATTAATGTCTATTACTACAAGAGTTAATAAACTTTATTAGTCATTTCGATATCCCTTTCCTTTGAATTATTATAACAATATTGTCAATGTTTGTCTTAAAGGTGGAAATTCTTAACCGGGATATAAAAGAAACTATTTAAATATATCGGTTAGATCTCACCCAACTTGTAGATTAGTTGTCCTGGATGAATATTTTATCTATTATTGTTCTCATTACTTTCTCAAATTCTGGTAGGTTATTTTACAAGTTTTCAACAATTTTCATGATCATTTATAACTTCCTTGTATTAAAATTATTATTAAAGTTGTATGCACATTTAATGAACTGAACTTTAGCTTATATCATTCTAGGCCTCCATTGAAAAAAAATCCCTCTCTGTTGCACACATGTTTTCTGCTTTCACAAATACTCTTTTCTTTTACTTCACTTTTCGATATTTATTTATTTTGATTTACCTTATTAATTTATTTAAATTAACACTTAACTTTTAAACTTCTAAGTTACAATGTTTTTTTTTTAATATCTAATTATTAGACTCTAATATTTATTATAACTAATTATTTACTTTTATTAGGTTAGGAATAATTCTTGGCCTCATAGAACAGATGTTTTATAATTTTGAATAACTTAAAAAAAAGGCTTAGGTTGAAATATTGAAATGTTTCAATACATACAGTAATTAATTAACCTTTTCGGGACTAACATAGTCTAAATCCTAATTCATGCTCAGACTAGGTTATTTCAAGCATGGGACAACGCGTCTGGCTTTGTGTGCCTAGCGCTAGGGACACGTTTCTTATATATAATATATTTATAAAATAAGGTTATTTTAACATTTTCAAGTATACAGTTCAATTCTATGATTTATTCTCTACAATTTGTTGTGATCAAATTTCATTTTTTGCATAAAGCATATATTTCTAACTATTGATTTTTCAAAATAGGCTTCGACAAAACCTAGTAAACACGGTCTGGCAACATGATTTTATTTTTGTTTTTTGCTACTGTTAGCTAGTGCCTCCTATCGATAGTCGAAATAGTTCATTTTAAAGCTAATTTAAGATACCGTAGTAGTAAGTGCCAGTAAAAGAATTATATTAGTCGCGTTAACACGATGATAGTACTCAAACGTTAAATTTATAAAACGTGTATACGCGACTGTAGTATGTGCGGATAGTTTAATCCAGTCACGTAAACGCAAAGCCAGTCCCAAAAAGGTTAAAATTGACCCTTTTTTCGGAAAAAATTTAACTATCCAAATTTTTGATTATCCGAAAGGGGTCCGGTCCCAATTGATTCGGATAACTCGAGTTCTACTGTAAACAAAAAGTATAAAACTGTAGTTGGTAACCTTTTTATTATGCAGATATTACAACAAAAAACCCCAAACCATTCTGTTACTTACTTTGACAAAAACTTTAATTTATGTTTGTCAGAACTTTTATTGTTATGTCCTATATCTTAGGTTTCCCATGCTACCAGTCAAGGGTCAAATAACTAGTACCTTGGGTTAAGGGAACACTTACACCCAGCTTGAATATTTACAGTGTTCCCTGTTTAAAGTGTACTGAACAATGTGTGAAATGTTTCAGACCAGTTTGCTTCCACACTATGAGTCAGCCCAGCCGTCAAGCAGTGCCAGCACCAATGGTAAGTTTAGTTTAGTATTGTTACATTGGGGTTTGTGTCTATATAGCCTACTGTCATTGCCTAAGCTTAAAGTATGGTATTAGTGCAGATGAGGATGACCAACAATTCTAATGGAAAGGAACAAACCTTAACTTTTTTCTTTAACTACACTGATGGCGGAAAATCAAATATTAACAATCTAAAAAACATGTACGAAAGAACCTACAACCAATAATGTTTAGGCAAATTAACATTAGCAACTTTCCGCCATTTTGCTCAGACGATATAACTTAAGAAGTGCTACCAACATATACATGTTCGTATACTAAAAACATATTGTGATTGTAGAATTGAAGTTAGTCTAGTTCATTCTTTTAGGGATTGCAATTCTGTTATACAAAACAATGTATAATAATATAGAGAAAAAACATAATTATCTTATTTGTGTGGAGGGTAAAGTTTACCACAGCCAACAAGAAGTTATGTACTCTGTCGTTCATGTCGGGGTATTTCACTTTAAATTAGTATTCTGACGTGTAACCGACAAAATGTAGTTTTTTTTCTTCTGCACTTGGGTGTTTTTTCACAAATATCGTCCCATCCATGTTCTATCGTGTCACTAGTATGTTAACACACTACTACTACTACTACTACACACACACACACACGGTGTAAGGCTATTTCGATTTTATGAATGTATTTTCACCCTTTTGAATAACGTCCAGGAATGATTTTTTTAAGACTTGTTTAATTAATTGATACTGAATGTAGATCACAAGATGTTTACTTCTTGATGGAAATTTTGTAACACGCGTTGCTGTCCCACCTTCTTTTTTTTTTTTTTGTCGCCTTTACTTGGCTCACCCTGGTTGGTCCGTTTGAATATTGGTTCCTTATGATTGGCTAACGATTTGGGTACACTTAACATTATTTTATGCTCTTACAGATTTGGCCTACATGCTTGTAAATGCTGTCGTATGCTTTCCTGAATATTGGTTCCTTATGATTGGCTAACGATTTGGGTACATTTAACATTATTTTATGCTCTTACAGATTTGGCCTATGTGCTTGTAAATGCTGTCGTATGCTTTCCTCATGTTGTAACCTTATACTGGGCATCCGCTTTGGACTTTCGCTCTACGATGAATTGCCTTCTAATTTAATTTGGTCTTCTTTTGTAAATTTATTTCTTAATAATAATTATTTTTTTATAAGTTGTTATTGGTTGCTGGTATTTACCAACAACCCTGACTGATACTCCCCCTACCAGTTTTAAAATTGTAACACCAATTTGTTGCTTAATATTCCTTCATTTGGTTTAAAGTAAATTGTAACGATGTCTATTTTAATTGTAGTACTGTAGGTTTTTTTTATGTTACACAATGTTTGTGGAATTACTGATACCGAAGTATTTCATTGAATGCTCTTGTTTCACTGACGCATTGGAATTCTTTCTGAAGGTAGTGTGAAATGTAGGCCTATGATTGTAGATTGAAACAACTTAATGTAGCTAATAGCTTCTTGGATTTTGTGGTGCAATTGTTTTGACTGGTTAGGTGATTAAATCTTTTTGTTTAGTCCATGGATCGGTAATGTGTACTATGTGTTTTAAACGGAATGTCAGCATGATCAATGCTTCTTTCCAATTTTTAATGAAGTTATATGTAGCACAATTTGTATTGGATTGACTAGGTTATTCATGGACGTCTCCTTCTGTTAATTTCCTATCTATCCGTGAATGCCTGCTCAGCAGAACGTTTCTGCCGGTTTGTTTACCATACATGGATGTAACATTGACTCTTTAAATATTTACGTTGGTTAGTTCTTGATCAGATCTACCTTTTAAAGCTTAGAGAAAAAAATATTTTGCTGTTTTGTTATTAAAGATAATTTACTTTCTTATTTCAAATAATTCTTTGAATTTGTGTAAAATTTTCTTTTAAATCTGTTTACAGTATAGTAGTTGAATGTATTCTTAATGCTTGTGAAAATTACTTTTGTTACTAACGTTTTGCTTTACGTATTACCCCTACTAACTCATTAATTAGTAAAAGTACTTAACCCTAGAACCGGCAATGTCAACAAAAATTGATTTTTTGGCGTTTGCAAGCATTTTTTCAAAAATTCGCCAAAAATAGTAAATGAACCCCAATCCAAAAGCATAGCTTTTTTGTAGAGAAAGGTTTAAAGAATTTATATATGCTAGTAAAAAAATGATAGATGTAAAATTTACAAAGTTATTAGCTCAAGAAACAAAAAATGTTGAGTTACGAAAGGTAAAAATTCAACTTTAGGTCTACATAAAAAGTAGTAAAAATTTTTGTAATTTGTTCTATAAATGTAAAAAAGTTTTGTAATTTAGTTCTAAATAGAACTGTATAAAAATATTTATCAATTTCAAATATCTTATTTTGAAAACACAAGTTTTTATGTTCCCACTACAAGACTGCTATCAAAACTATGCCAAGTTTGAAACGTAATTTAGGAATATATACTTTGCCCAAAAATGAAATATTATTATAATAAAGTGTAGAGAATAAGTCAAAGAATTAAACTGTATACTTGTAAACTAACTTTTCATAAAAGTGTTTGACTTAGAATTATTTTAATTACAAAAATGAGGACAAATATAGAAATCTCTCGTTGATGCTTGGAATACAAGCACTCGGCTTTACGCTGCATACGGCAAAAAGCTGTTAGATTTGCGTTTACTGCCTAGGTTTGAGAACGTTATAACCATGTCTTTCCAACAGTAAGCCGTTCGAGAAAAACATATTTGGTCTACACGAAATGGTAGCTTGATGCATCTTCTGTACAAGCATATAAAAGTATTTCTAAAAAGAGAATTAGATCACTCATATATCACGTGTTATAAATGAGGCTGTTTATTGGTGGAAGACTAACAAATTGCAAGAGTCTACAAAAAACCCCATCACTTTACAACTATTTGACCGATTTTTGATTGGGTGGCAGTTTTTGATAGTGGAAATTGTGGTGAATACAACGATATATAGGTTTAACTCAGAAAAAATACTGGGCGGGCTGTAGAGATTGACGAATGTTGAGTTATTTCGTTACGTTTTGTATGAATATTCGGGCGCCGATTGATTTGTAGAAAGCTAATAAACTGCAACAATGATTACATATGCAAATATACGCTTTAGAAAAAACTTGTAAATACAAAAATTAAAGTGTAAATCATTTCCTTTCCAACGGGTTTTGTCTTTTTGAGATTGGAATATTTTTAGTGGGTCAAATATTCGGTACAATCACGCGTTACAAATGTATTGTCACAGCACGATGTGATCGCACCCCGGTGTTATCTGCCGGTTCTAGGGTTTAATGTAATACATATACATATTTTTTAATTTATACAATATACATATTGATATTTTAATTTATACAATATACATCTAGACAGATCTCGAGTTGGTATTTAATTAATTATTTCTTTTGTTGTTTATTTTGTAATGAACACATGATATTTTTCTTTTATTTATTTCTTACTATGTAGACCTCCTGTGATACAACTTCATTCTAGATATGTATAAAATTTTGTTGGTGTTCTTCAATGAAATTCCCTTTTTATTAACACTTCATTCCCTACTTGGAATTCAAAGTCTGTCCTCTTACTGTCTTAATACAATTTTTGTTTTTGTTGGGCTCTTTGTAAAATCTCTGGCAGTGTTTTTCTTGAATCTGTTTAAGGTGTTGTTGAATGTCGTGATTTTGATTTTCTTGTATTTGTATGATTTCCATGGGGTTGTTTGGTTCAATTCCATGGGGTTGTTTGGTTCAAACGCAAACATTAGTTTATTTGGGGTGAAACCGGTGCTTGTTTGTTTAGTTGAGTTATAACAATATACAATTTCGTCTATATATTTTTACTATGAATTTGGTTTTTTGTGTACGTAATGAGATAACATATTGGACAGTGTACCAATACATTTTTCTGTTAACCCTGTGTTTGTGGTGAATATTGCGCTGCTTAAAATTTGGTTTATCCCTAGTGTAGTTGTTAAGTTTTTTATTATTTCATTGTTAAAATGTGTACCCCTATCTGATTGTAATATTCTCATTTTTCCATTTGTCAATATCATTTTTATTAAATTTTCAGCTATGTTTTTTCATCTGCTGTTTTGCATTTATGGCAGTGCATATTTCGTCGCCGCCTCTGTACATGTTAATATATATTTGTAATCATAAGATGAAGTAATTGGGCCTATGAAATCTATTATTATTCTATCCATAGGACTATGTGTTGCTGACTTTGGTTTTAATAGTAGCCCGTATCGCTTTCTCGTTGGGATTTTCCGTTTTTGGCAGGTTTCACAAGATTTTGTGCATTCCTGTACATCTTTATTTATTGTTGGCCAATTTTTTCTTGTAGCTGGGCATTGGTCCCGTTTTGGGTATTTGTTGGAATAGCAATGTTGAATATTGTGTGGCCATTTCTTTTACAATTAGAGCAAAATTTTTGATTTAACTTGGTATAAGGCCTATTTTGATGTTTTATGTATTGCAGGTGCGTTTTTCTTTTTAAATTGAAAGGGCGTTCACTGTTTGAGTGAGTAGCAATTTTATATACATATGTCACAATTATATTGTCGCAAGAAATATTTGTCTGTTGGGCGATTGTTTTCATTGATGATTGAGCGCTATTGTCTTGCCCTGTGTTAGACGTTATAAAGTTGATAGTTGTTTATGAATTCTGGTCTTGTTTTTGGATATCTGTTGTTAAATTGCCTGTTGTTGTTATTTCGGGGTATTTTATTTTGATGAATTCGTTGAAATGTGGTTGGTATATGGTTTCTTTGATTTATGTTTACCCCTAATGTGTGTATGATTTCCGTAAGTTGTTCTAGCATATTTGACATTGTGTTTACGGTTTCAAAATGTGTGGTGCTTGTGTTTTTTGTGGTTTCCATATTTCTTAAATGTTTTTGTTTATTTTGGGTTTGTTGAAATTCTTGGTATTCAATTTTTCTTAAGTTTTCTTGTAGTTGGCCAAGTGTTTTATTTTCCATTGTTATTATTCTTTAAAAAATTTCCGGTCTTAAGCCCTGTATTGCATTAGATATTATTTGTGTATCTCCTAAATTAGGGTTCATTTTTCTGCAAAGAGCTTATATTTCTAAATAAAAGTTTATGGATGTTTCTGACTCTTTAAGTTTTTTTGCTAACATGATTTGTAATTTTGGCTTTGTGCTATTGGTGTAAAAATATTTAATAATTGTTTTTCTGCATTTTCCTATGTTATTTCCTCGTCTTGATTTGTTCGTATAAAATGCTTGTACCAATTTAATGCTGGTTGGGCCAGATATGTTGGCAATAAATTTATTTTGGTTTTTGGTGTCCACCCATTAGCTCGTGAAGCTATTTCATATCGGGTAATGAATGTTTGTATATCTTCTGAGGGTAGGCCATGATATTGGGAGAGTTGAATTAAGGGTCGGCCATGTTGGTTGACACTCCATAAGACCAATGTTAAATTAGAATCCATATTTTTCCTTTATTTTTGATCGGATAATTATGAACGATATGTCATTTTAAAGCTATGGCCAATACGCATGCAAATGGCTTTTCCAAAATTAAGAAAAACGTTTTGTTTAATATTTATTAACAATTTAAAAAATTAATTTTTAATAATTTTTTATGTTGTCACTATTAGTTATAGCGAAAAAGTACCAAGCCATTTGCATGAAGAATTTCGTCCCCAAGAGTTTGGTATTTTTTTGAAAACGCTATTTGAACAATTGCGGGTTTTAAACGGATTTAGGCTGAGCAATGTCCGTGAACCTACCGCCGCTATAGGGTGACTTTAAATATTTTTTTACGATGTAACTATTAATTATAGCGAAAAATTATCAAGCCATTCGGATGAAGAATTTTGTCCCCAAGAGTTTGGTATTTTTTTGAAAACGCTATTTGAACAATTTCTGGTTTTAAATGGATTTAGGATGAGCAATGTCCGCGTAACCTACCGCCGCTACGCTAGAGTCGCAGGTTGCTTTCTGTTTTACTAGAGCCGACCCTTAACGGTATTTTTTCCTTCCTATCTATTTCAGTTTTTGTTTTGTAGTTTCCATTTGTTTTCCCCTTATGTTAAATTATTTTAAAATTTCGGTTGCCTCCTCTTTTTTAAATTTATGTCAGTGCTAGTTAAGTCCATTTAGTATTGTTTGAAATCATATTCTATTATTTTAATTAAACGAAAACATATACCAGCTATATTATGCAATACTTATTCTAAACACATTTTATTTTAGTCTTATGAATGTATTTTCACCCTATTGAATATCGTAAAGGAATGATTTTTTTTAAGACTTTTTTAATTAATTGATACTGAATGTAGATCACAAGATGTTTAATTCTTGATGGAAATTTTGTAATAGACCACGTTTTTACCGCGTTGATGTACCACCTTTTTTTTTTTTTTTTTGTCGCCTTTACTTGGCTCTTCCTGGTTGGTCCGTTTGAATATTGGTTCCTTATAATTGGCTAACGATTTGGGGTACATTTGATATTTTATGCTCTTACAGATTTGGCCTACATGCTTGTAAATGTTGCCGTATGCTTTCTTTATGTTGTAACCTTATACTGGGCAACCGCTTTGGACTTCTGCTCTACGATGAATTCCCTTCTAATTTAATTTGGTCTTCTTTTGTAAATTTATTTCTTAATAATTATTATTTTTTTATAAGTTCTTATTGGTTGTACGAAACAACACAACCATTACAAATGGGAGCCATTTTAGAAATGTGTTAATTTCCTAATTATAGAATAGATTTTTTTTATAGCGCCACCAGATGCGCGGAATAGTTATGTGCGACCAGTCATATTAAATATCACAAGAATGGCGTAATATTCAATTTGCTTCTTTTGTTTGGTTACTTTCAATGTAGTTTTCTGCATTTCAGTTTTGAAACTTTACAATGACACATTTAGTAATATTCCTAATAATAAACAATTTTCATTTATATTTTCTATCGTTTTACTTCTTACATTTTGTTTAGTATATTTTATTATTTACCTTTTTCTGAGAAGTGTAGAAATAAAAACTAGATCTGCTTGTATAGTAGCACATTCTTAGTTGAGTTTTCCTAGATAAAACAAACCATAACCAACGAAGGGAGGCCCAGGTTTTAGATTTTTACCTGAACTATATTATGGAGTAACGAGCGCAGGCATTTAGTCACTTAGTTTTTATGATGTATTGTATTTTATTTATTTATCAAGCCATTGATTCTACATAAATTATTTATTGGTCCAAAATTATTAGTACAAACGATTCCCTGTAATTGTAAAGTTTTATGATACATTAAATTTTAAATATGATTACATAAAAATAGTAATGAAATTAAATTTCCAGATACGAATAAAATCAGACTTAAACGTCCAGATTGTGAATGCCATGTGTACCAGAGAACCTCTTCTCCATACTCCACTAACCATATAATGGGACATAATTCAACATGTGTTAAGACTTCTTCATCAAACCAACTCAAGAATCACAAAATGATGCAAACTGGAAAGAAACCGTTTAAATGCGAGGAGTGTGATTATTCTTGTATTAAACCAAGCAACTTTAAGTTACACAAAATGAAACACACTGGAGAGAAACCTTTTAAATGTAAGGAATGTGTTTATTCTTGTATTCAATCAAGCCAACTTAAGATGCACGTAATGACACATACAGGAGAGAAACCTTTTAAATGTAAGGAATGTGATTATTCTTGTATTCAATCAAGCAACTTTAAGGCACACAAAATGAAACACACTGGGGAGAAACCTTTTAAATGTAAGGAATGTAATTATTCTTGTATTAAATCATGTGACTTGAAGACCCACAATAAAATGAAACACACTGGAGAGAAACCTTTTAAATGTAATGACTGTTCTTATTCTTGTATTCAGTCAAGCCACCTTAAGATGCATGTAATGACGCATACGGGAGAGAAACCTTTTAAATGTGAGGAATGTGATTATTCTTGTATTCAATCAAGTGACTTTAAGAGACACAAAATGAGACACACTGGAGAGAAACCTTTTAAATGTAATGACTGTGATTATTCTTGTATTCAGCTAAGCAACTTTAAGGCACACAAAATGAAACACACTGGAGAGAAACCTTTTAAATGTAAGGAATGTGTTTATTCTTGTATTAAATCAAGTGCCTTGAAGATACACAAAATGAAACACACTGGAGAGAAACCTTT
>JAGFPH010001480.1:72997-110681 GCA_018207615.1 Philaenus spumarius
AGTGCCTTGAAGATACACAAAATGAAACACACTGGAGAGAAACCTTTTAAGTGTAAGGAATGTGATTATTCTTGTATTCGATCAAGTGACTTAAAGAGACACAAAATGAGACACCTTGAAGAGAAACCTTTTAAATGTAATGACTGTAATTATTCTTGTATTGATTCAATCCACCTTAAGAGACACAAAATGACGCACACTGGAGAAAAACCTTTTAAATGTAAGGAATGTGGGCATTCTTTTATTAAATCAAGTGACTTGAAGATACACGAAATGAAACACACTGGAGAAAAACCTTTTAAATGTAAGGAATGTGATTATTCTAGTATTCGATCAAGTGACTTAAAGAAACACAAAAAGAGACACACTAAAGAGAAACCTTTTAAATGTAATGACTGTGATTATTCTTGTATTGATTCAATCCAACTTAAGAGACACAAAATGACGCACACTGGGGAGAAACCTTTTAAATGTAAGGAATGTGATTATTCTTTTATTAAATCAAGTGACTTGAAGATACACAAAATGAAACACACTGGAGAGAAACCTTTTAAATGTGAGGAATGTGATTATTCTTGTATTCGATCAAATCAACTTAAGAAACACAAAATGAAGCATACTGGGGATAAACCTTTTAAATGTAAGGAGTGTGAATATTCTTGCATTCATTCAAGCAACTTTAAGATTCACATAATGATGCACATTGGAGAGAAGCCTTTTAAATGTGAGGAATGTGGTTATTCGTGTATTCAATCAAGTAACTTTAAGAGTCACAAAATGAGCCACACTGGAGAAAAACCTTTTAAATGTGAGGAATGTGATTATTCTTGTATTCAATCAAGTGTCTTTAAGAGACACAAAATGAGCCACACTGGAGAGAAACGTTTTAAATGTGAGGAATGTGATTATTCTTGTATTCAGTCAAGTGACTTTAAGAGACACAAAATGAGCCACACTGGAGAGAAACCTTTTAAATGTGAGGAATGTGATTATTCTTGTATTAGATCAGTCTACCTTAAGAAGCACAAAATGCGGCGGCATACTAGAGAAGAAACCTTTTAAATGTAGGTTATATGATTGATGACCTGAATTAAACTATGGGATGTCAAATCAACACAATTTTTAGATTATTTAAAATTTTGGTATTCATTCAGACTGAGAAAATTTGATTGCAATATGTCAATCCGTTTGGAAGTTATACGCAGGGTAACGGTACTTTGAATTTAAAAATGTGAATGGTAGTACCATGTTAACACATTTGTGTAAGTTGATTTAAATAAATTAGTGTTTAAATAATTAATTTTATACTTGTGTATTTGAAAATCTCAGCACTTAGGTTACTTGATTACATTATTTTCGAGATAATACAGCAAGATGCATATAACGTTTTCTAGTTTGAATTTTTTAGCACCGAATCCATTGTAATTCCACTTTTATGTTTTGCAAGATGATTTACGTACACCAGCAATATCTGGATTTAATTTTGATTTTAGTTTGTGAAAAAAAATGTTTTCTGTTGGCCTATGTTGTGTTGTACATCACAGAAAAGGCCTGGAAAAATGTTACCCAATGACATCTTTTCCAGCTCTCTATCTCAATTACGAGAGCTTCCTGACCGATTAAAATAATGTACGTACAGCTGTTTTGGGGCATTTTTGAAAACTCTACTTGCATATAATTTCCAAAGGGATTGACGTATTGCAGTAATATTTGGTGTTTTTCTTAGTCTATATGAAAACTACCACCATAATAAATTTCTTCAAATTATGGTGAGGTGGTGAGGTTTTTACTCTGTACCGAGTTGACACGAATAAAACTACCTTAAAACATTAAAAAAATTGGTACATATGTTGTTATTAACATTATTTCATGGGATACGTTATGATAGTCAATTTAATCAAGGTATTGTGTTAGATCCAGGTACTTGTTATACAACTATTTCAGGTAAAAACATGTTTTAAATGTAAAGAATATGATTTTTCTTGCACTCAATCACACCATTAAAACACATGATGTGTTCCTTATCAGGGGTACAGAGAATGTTTTAGCTCACCAAATTTCCCAAAGAATTGCAGCGTCTATTGGCTCAAACCCTAGCTTTATACGTTTGGCCATTCTCAGTTTATGCCGTCACAAACAGACAGACAGACACGATTTAATTATATGTGTAGATAGTAAATGTATTTTTCAGTTTTATGTTATTGTTTGTTTTGTAAAGAAGCAATAATAAACTTACTTAATAAAAACATATATATTTAATTTTGTTTGTTAATGTTTGTAATATGATTTATTAAATTTAAATTGTCAGTTGTCAATATTCGTCTGTTCATTTTTCATGTATAACCTTGATTGTAGTAGTCGTAGGCTTTGCATAAAATTATTTTCAGTTATTATGACATACTTTAAATATGTAATTTGATTTTCAATTCATAATAATTTTTAATTATGAATTATAATTTTAAATTTATTTTTGGTTTTGATTTTAATTTCTGAACTTGTTTGCGACAGCTAGTGTGACTGTTTTTAATAAAACTATTTTATTAAACACTCAATAAGCTTTTAAAAGCATTTTATAGAGTTATTATCTTTTTAATTATTTTACACAGACTTTTATAAAACCTTCTTGTATATAATGCAAAGTCTGTGTCACTTCTATTGTAATTTATAATTAACTACTTTTATATACTAAAATATACTTTTCTTTTTCTCAAAACTATTTCTTTATTACATTTAGAACCTGTAACTAAGATATACAAAATTACTAGTCTCCTTCAGTCTAATAAAAACATGAGTTAGACTACAATTCTACTCTGAAATTGTCTTAATTTTAAAATTGTAAACTGTTTTTAGTTAAAAAATGTATAATGGATTTCACCCAACTTGTAGATTAACAAGAATTTCTCCAGGTACTGTAGTAAAAATTAAATTAAATATTAGAAATAATGTTATTTCAAGTTGTGAGATGTGTCATTATAAATTATATATATAAATATAAGGAATGTGATTATTCTACTATTCAGCTTTACAAAATAAGGCACACTTGAGAGAAATCTTTTAAATGTCACAAATGTGACTATTATTGTATTCATTCAAGCCAACTTAAGATACTCAAAATGAGGCATATTGCAAAAGAAACCTTTTAAAGGTAAAGAATGTGATTTTTCTTGTACTCAATCAAACCCTTAACCCTCACCATGCCCTGGTTATAGCTCAAATTGGCCAGCCGGTTTTTAGTGTTTTGCAAGAATATTTTAAAAAATTCGCCAAAAATAGTAATTCTATCCCAATTCAAAAGTGTTCTATCCCTTTTCTGTAGAGAAATTTTCAAAGAATTCATATACAGTAGAGCGTCGATAATCCAAACGTCAAAAATCCGAACGCGTTCTGAGGGAGCCCCTTCGTTTTTGTTTTCGTAAATTAAAATTATTGCGTTGTTAAAAATTTCACAAAAATCTTCATCGCAGTTTGACATTATTATCTATTTTTAAACACTTCTTAATACCTGCTCTCACACGCCCTCACAGCAGACTGGCTGTCAGTATTTTCACTGTCACGCTAATAAGCTGCTTTAGCGCTAGCAGTAAAACATACAGAAAGTTTATTAATTTCTCGTTGTGTAATCATTATAACAGTGTGTCGTACATACAATAGTGTGCTATATACAGTATTATTTTATTTTTCGTTTGTGTTAACTACAATGTACAAGTGAACTTTTAATTATGTACTGTACTGTAATTGAGAGTTACATGTGTAATCATGTTAACTACAATGTACAAGTGAACTTTTAATTGTGTACTGTACTGTAATTGAGAGTTACATGTGTAATCATGTTAACTACTATGTACAAGTGAACTTTTAATTGTGTACTGTACTGTAGAGGTTTGCTCAAGTGCCAGCTTATGCGCTGGTATCTGTACGTGCAGGTTTTTCTAAATCATAATATGTAAGTAGTCTTACATACTGTATTGTAATTACATTACCTCTTGTACTGTTTAACCAATTTAATCGATTACACGGCATATATTTTAGCCAAAATGGCTTTTTCTTGGTTGTTTTCAAAAATTTAAACAAATTGATAATCTGAACCCCCTTGGTCCCAATTAGTTTGGATTTTTGACGCTCTACTGTATGCAATTAAAAAAATTATTTATGTAAATTTGTAAAAGTTATTAGCCCAGGAAACAAAAAATGTTCAGTAACGAAAGGAAAAAGTTCAACTTTAGGCCTACATAAAAAGTAGTAAACATTTTTTGTAATTTTTTCATAAGCGTAAAATAGTTTTATAATTTTTTATGCTCCAAATACACGACTGCTAACAAAACTAGGCCTAGTTTGAAACGTAATTTGCTAATATTTGCTTTGCCCAGAAATGAAATATTATTATAACAAAGTATAAAGGATAAACCAAAGAAATGACATCAAATCTAATGGAACTTCGCCGGCAAGATAACACGGGTCATTTGAATTACGTGAGAACGGGAAGCGCTATATGGTTTCACCAGATATGTACATTCCACTGCTGTCAAGACAAACAAAAAACTGGTTATTTCTAGTTTAATTCCCACCGTTAGAAAGATCAAACTGTTCTCTACAAAATGGTGTAAAGAACTCTGTCAAAACATATGATATAGTAGGCGTTATCTCGGTTGATAAATGGGCTGTTTCATTGGTTGAAAAACTATCCAATAGCAAGGTTTACAGAAATCGTGTAAAATAGTGACATCTGATTGGAAGGCACTATTAGAAGGATAAAATCTTGACGAATCCAATGGTAGCTTTATAATCTCAATAGAAATACTTCTGTAGGTGGCCTAGATCGTTGATGAAGTGGGAAATAACAGTACAATTGTATGCAAATTTACGGGTTGAAACAGCTGTAACCCGATCTGCATTTTTAAAAAAATGACTAGGGGAGACCCTGCGTGCTCTGCACGCCAACCCCCCACCCCCCAACTCCCTGTTGGAACACGTTGTGTACCGTTGGAACTCATTGTATAGTCAGCAAGGCTCAGGTCTACACTTTAATAAAAACCTAACCTAAAAATTGATTTAAAATTTGAAATAAACTGTCAATGAAACTATTAGAGACTACAGCTGATTACTGAATCAACAATAAACATTATTTATTTTGGTTCAGTCTAGGCCTAACTTAAAATATATAGATAGTTGTTGCCCGTCTATACTCGGTGGATACAGCTCCATTCGTAGTGAGTAGAGCGCTAGGCAGATGGTACGAAACATGTATAAAATGTACTTTTTAGAATGCTATTTCCTTCCAATTAATTTTCTTGTAGCAAAGTTAAAGAAGAAAAAATTGGATTCGACAATCAGTGAATTTAACTAATATTTTATACACATAATCTAATTTTTTGGGATATCAATACAGATAGGAAAGAAAGGAGAAAAACCATTACCTTGCATAAATAATATTGTTGCCAACTACCATGAAAAATATTGCAATTTAAAACTGTAGGCCTATTTGTAAAATGTTGTATTTATGTAGGCCTTAATTATATATCAAGATAAAGATACAAATGTTATCTTTTAATTGGTTTTCATTTCATATTGACTATCAAATGATTTAGAAGTTATTAATATTGTAATAAATAAATTAATACTCAAATATATTTATATCTTATACGAATATGTACTTCTGTTTCCGAAGTTTAAGTAATGGGTATCTTCCATAAATTTGTATAAATTAATAATTTCATTTTTGATAAAAGGTTGTATTTATATTCTCTTTATAACCTCAAAGCAAATCTTATAACGTATTGCCTACCTTAATTTTATAACTCATATTTAAAAAAATCAACTTCAGAAGAATTACATTATTGATGAATTATAATTGTTAACATAACCCCAAAATACAATCTACGCTAGGTTTTGTACAGATGATAGGTGAAATCAGCTGTTATATTATATGAGAGTTTGCTCTTCTTCTGTTGTTAGACAAAATACCTTGTTTGTTTACAATCAGCTGATTGAAGAACTGTAAAATAAAATCATTGCAAAGGTTTGGAAATGTTGATTTTAATTTAAGAAATTAAGATGACGTAAAAGTACATAAAACCTGTTAATATAGAAAAGTTTGCTTTTATTTGGTATAAACTGAATGTAAATCGATCCAGTGGAAGTCTCAGACAAACTGTCCAAAGGATTGAAAAAGTTAACTTTTTCTCCCATGTTAAATCTCTATAAGAAAAGTTTTATTTTTCATTTTTGACCCATTTAACGTAAATATTTTCAAAATACAAACAAAACCTGCTAATATAGGACCGAAAACCTTTGTTTTGGTAAAACCCGCATGTAAATCGGCCCAGTAGAAGTCTCAGACGAACTGTCCAAATGTTCTTTTCTTACGGCTTTAAATATATAGATTACTTATGTAAATATACGTTTTACAAAAATGTTTTAAATACAAAAATTAAAGTTTAATTGATTGCCTTTCCAACGGTGCCAGTTTTATTACAATTGGATGATTTTAAGTGTAACGGAATATGCAAATTCTCGCAATGTTCGTAATGGCTGCATCTTGCATCTTTGGGCAGTCTGGCACTGTGAGGGTTAAAACATACATGATGCGTTCCTCATTAGTGTTCTTTTTAAATAAACTGTGTAGTTATGTTTGATTGTAGTTGTTCTTTTCTTTACATCTGCTACCACTTTGAATTCTTTTGAGATTACTACATTCAATATAACTAAATACTTTAAATTTTTTGCGAGTACAGTGTTTTATAAAACACTGACCTGGTTTGTTGGGTATGTTTTCTGCCTCTCTTTATTTAATAGAAAGAATAAGACTGATGTGAAATTGTTTAAACTTGTCCTCAGAATTTGCTTCAAAAAGGTTAAAATCTCCATTATCTTCATCAACATAAAATAGCAGTTGATTTACAGAGGTAATTGTTTTTTTATTTACTAATTATATGCTGTATATTTGAAAGTTATTGTATAAATATTCTTTAGTCTTAAATACCTAAATGAAAAGAAAATTGCAAAGTTTATCAAAATGAGGTTGATAAGAAAAACACACACTGTTACAATCCACACAACTAGTTGTGTGGATTGTAACAGTGTGTGTTTTTCTTATCAACCTCATTATGATTAACTTCCACAAAGTTAAAGCCTCAAATTTCAAAATTATTAAAGTTTATCAATTTGTGACACCCAGTTTTTTTGGCATTTTTAGTAACAAATCGCCTTAATTTGATTTCAATTTCATGATGCTATATTTGCCTTTGCTTTTGTTACTTTACTGTGTATTCATAATGATATAAAAGTATATTATTGTGAATGGTTTAGTCAAATTATTTCTTTTCACTTTTGGGTTGTACGTGAAAAAAAGGGGACAGAATTTAAAGAGTCGGCTGTGTATTTAACCCATGTGTTCCTACCCTCTTATAAGTTTACTCTGGTCGCCTGGTTCTTTAAATTTGTTCCAACTAGTTTGTAATTATAATAATATGAAGTATGATATTCTGTTCCTTAAATGCTTTGTATACAACTAGGTTATTAATCTAAATTTATAATAAATGCCTTTTCTCTTATTTTGGTGTACTTAATTGACAATCCGCTATCTTCGGGACACATCATTTCAATCAGATATTCAAAATATTGTAATTAGTAGTCTATGTTTTGAAGAAATTATCTGAATTCATTTGCACAACTAGGAACAAATATTCTATTATTTGAGAGTCAGGAATCATTTATATGACTTGCTAGATATCTTGGGAGATGAAATGGTACAAAACATGTACATCCCTCTAACTTAGACCTACATATATATAAAGTTATGTGTTTACATAACCTGTGATGTAAACACAACACTTATATAGCTCATACAGACAATTCATACACAATAAATAACATATATACTATAACTTTTATTAACCCAAATGTATTTTATCTTGTAAATTAATTCAACCATAGAACACATGTAGATTACAAATAGGCCACATCATAAGGGAAATATAAGGTATGGGCCAACATAAACAGTACTGTGGTTGTTTTTAGAACAGCTGATTACACTGTTGATGGTTGCCAGGCCACATTGCTTGTTATTACTTTCTTGTTTGACTTTAGCGCTGTAATATTTCTCATAGAGCATTATTTTTCTCATAGGTTCCAGTGGTCCTAGTTTAAAGCTAACTGCTGTAGAGTTTCAAGAATGATTTCACAAACAACCGCCAAGAAAAGGCGTAATAATAAGTGTTGCTGATAAGTTCCATCGTAAGGGTAGTGTCTTGACTCAGTGTAAAGGGTGTCCAAAATTGGTCGCTACGGATGAAAACTCACAGGAGACTCCTTCAGTTTTAAAAAAAAACCTTCATTAAACATCAGTAATACTTCCTTGAGAACAATATTTAAAAACGTTGGTGGATTCCCTTCGAGAATAAAAACTAGTTAAGGTTTATAATATGTAAGGGACTAAAGAGTCAGAGTAGTTTATTGTGCCTCAATGTTAGCAATGACCTATGCAAACCCTGGGTTCCTACACAATGTATTGTTTGCAGATGAAAGTCAAACGGTTTCAACAATACGTTTTCCTGGATTTCAACATCCTGATAATGTCGTAGAAAAGCTACAACATAGTGAGCTCGTAACAGTATGATACCCTCTATCAGGTGAGAGACGTACTGGGTCTGTATTTTGTTAAAGAGGATGAGCATGCTGTTACAGAAGACCTTCAATCTTTTGCGGGAAATCTACAGAGGTTTTGTTGTAATAGCTTTTGGTACGAGCAATATAGCGCCACCACTCATACCACTGTAGCCACTATTGTTATACTTCATTGAAAGTTTGGCAACAACCTAATTTCTCGAGGAACAAACTCTGTTCCGTCCCACTTCCCATACCTTTCATCACCTGACACTTATTTGTGGGGAATGCATCTTCCGAAATAAGTCACCGACTACCACTGCGGTGCTTCGTGAATTATAACTTAACTAGATTATATTAGAAATATGAAACAGCACTACGAGAGTTGCCTGAAACTTAATGGATGGCATGTAGAACATTTGTGTGTTAAAATCTAAAGTTTTCAGTTTCCTTTTACTTTGTATAAAACTATTACAATTTCAGTATTGTTTAGTTCAGAACAACATGGAATTAGCAAAAGTTATCAAATACAAACAGATCTAAAATAGGTAAGTCATTATTTCACTTTTATACAATGTCCATATTAATATTCAGGTATAGAGTTAAGTTTAAGTGGAATAAAATTCAATGTATGTTTATAAAAATATACCAGCATTAGTCCAACTGGGGTACAGGGTAGCCACAGCCAGTATAATCCGTCTGGGTTAGAGGTTATGTACTCGGAAATCAAACTAATTTGACCAAAACATTTGAGTAATAATCATTTAAAAAAAAAATTTCCAATAGTTTTCAATTTCAGTTGTGATTGTTTGCCAATAATATTGTAATTTTTCTTACCGACTTTGTTTTGTGGACTGTATATGTGGCTCTTCCGGATACAGCTGCTGAGAAGGCAGGTGCACCCTTGCGGTCCTGGTTGTCTGTCTCGGGGAGACGCGATGATGCTTCTCAACTGGTTCAACCACTACTGACATTCTGAAGGTTGCGTAAGGCTCTTACCCCTCTCGTTACCTCTGTCTTATATTAGCCTACTATTATTTGCTCAAACATACTCCCCAGCGCTGAAAACACTATTTTCAGATAAATAAAATCTCATCCTTAAATTAAAAACTAAAAGTAGAAAACACAGCATCTTGCTATTATAAAAGAAAATCATACAAAACACGAATCTTCTAGAAAAAGTCAACAAAATTAAATATCACTTTTACTTTTAAACAAAAATTGGTTTTACTGTGTTGGAAGTGGACACAATTTTATCACTGGTCGACGATAAACTCCTCTTTTGGTTCGTACGTTAGCTACCCGAACAATTCCGTCTTTCCCTGGAAATGTCTCCTCGACTATCCCCATTGGCCAGCTTAGGGGCGTGTTATTGGACTTCATAAAAATCACTAAGGTTCCGGTATTCAGCTGTTTTGACTGTTCTCTCCAGCGACTTCTTACTTGCAAATCTTGTAAGTATTCAAGATGCCAACGTTTCCAGTAGTCTTGCACAATCCTATCAAGTAATCTGTATTGACTAAGACGGTTAAATGGTGTCTGTAGGGCCTTGGCCGAAGGCAGATAGTCTAGAGTTGGACTCAATGTTAAGAAGTGTGCAGGCGTCAATGCGGATGGAGCATTCGGATCATTACAGAGTATAGGCAAGAGTATACTGTTCAAAAGAGCTTCGATTTGAATTAGCGCCGTGTTCAATTCTTCATAGGTTAAGATCTGTAATCCAATGACCTTTTTCAGATGGTTCTTTACACTCTTGGCATTGCTTTCCTAAAGGCTTCCAAAGTTTGGTGATGAAAGAGGGTTAAAACTCCATTCCACCTTGCGTCTAGCCAGTTCCTCACTGATGTCAGTTCCAAATTCCGCAGAGATGCTAAATTTGTGTATTTCTTCTAATTGATTGCGGGCCCAGATTAAATTTGTTCCACTATCCGAATATAATTTTGAACATGGGCCTCTTCTTGATAAAAACCTTTTTAAGAAAGCATTCTGTGGAGAGATCAGCTAACAGTTCTATGTGGATAGCTTTTACTGTTAGGCAAACAAACAGAAACAGACATAGATAGGCTTTTTGCGGTCTTAATTTTCTTAAGCGAGACATGGTTATCATGAATGGCCATGTATAGTCTACATCAGTATGTGTAAACGCTTTTGCTTGGTGAACTCTTGCTTCAGGCAATGGGGCCATCTTCGGGGTTATTGATTTAGGATTTGTTTTAAAGCAGTGTTACACTATCGAAGGCGACGTCTGACTTGACCACGGGTAGATAGAATCCAATATTTTAGTCTTAATAAGGCTAAAACTAAATGTGACCCAGTATGCATATTGAGTCGATGGTAATGATCAATCAGAAGGTCGACAAATTGTTCATTTTTCGGTGAAAGAAGTGAATGTTGCTGGTTATATGGTAAGTCACTATATTCCAATCGACCGCCCACTCTTAATAAATTATCTTTCATAAATGGATCAAGGTAACGCAGAGTCTTTGGCACAGGCAGATTATTAAATATTTGATGTAGACATTCTTTGAATTTGGCGCGTTGAAGGGCTTTAATCCATGCTAATTCCGCTTCCTCTAGGTCTTCAGCGGAAATTGGATACTTTACTATCGATTTTAATTTTAGAAACCTGAAGACAATGGCGGTGGCTTTTAACAACACCTGATAAGATGACACTCGGGCTAGCATTGGTTGAAGAACAAACTCCTCCTCCTGCATTACAACAGAAACTATAGCTTTCTGTTTGGTTTACTTAAAGATCACATCAAGTGGCGATTTTTCATTTGCAGTTGATGATGGCCATTCTTCTTCACGTTTTCCAAGCCAATGTGGGCCATTAAATCAACATGGGTAATTAAGCAATTGAGCCGGACTAAGATAGACAATCACAGATATTTTCTTGTCCCGATATGTGTTTCCATGAATCCATTGCTACATTTTCTTGAATTTGTGCAACTCGGTTGGCTACAAAGGTTTTCCATGCGGACGGGTCAGACTTAATCCAATTAAGTGTTACTGTTGAATCGGTGAATGCTGCGATGGTACTAAAAGAATGTCGACTTGAGAACACCTTAACAACATGTTTTATAAGTTCTGAGAGCAGGAGTGCGGCACATAACTCTAGCCTCGGAACCAAAACTACTCTCTTTGGTGCGACCTTAGATTTTGCACACAACAATCTTACATCGCAAGTTCCATCACTGAACTCTGTCTTCACATACACTACAGCGCCGTAAGCCTTTTCACTTGCGTCCGAAAATCCGATCAAGGTCGCCTGTAAACCAGGACATATTGCACAATGGCGACTAACTTTCACATTAGTCAGAAGTGGAAATTCTTTACAAATTCGATTCCATTTATCGATGATATTTTGAGGAGGCGTTTCATCCCAATCCACGAGCTTAATCCATAATTCTTTTATTAAGAGTTTTGCTGCTATGGAGACAGGAGCTAACAGTCCTAGCGTATCGAATAGGCGAGCGACCATGGACAGAATATTGTGTTTGGTACAATGTAAATTTTTCACTTGAATTTGAAAGAAAAGCTTCATGAGGCAACCATTAGATTCCTAAAACTTTAGCGGGACTCTCTTTGTTAAACTCGAGAGAAGAATTTTGCTTCTCTTCTTCTGGGATTTCATTGAGAACATCAGAGTTGGAACACCATTTGTTAGTTTAAACCCTCCAGAAGCAAACAGCTGATTCAGTTGGCTATATAGCGTCAATGCAATTTTAGAATCAGGAACAGAGCAGACCACATCGTCCATGTAAATGTCACGATTTACAATTTCTGATGCTAGTGGTAACCGAGTTTCCTCACTATCGGCTAACATTTTCAATACTTTTAAAGCGAGATATGGTGAACTTCTGATCCCAAAAACCAAAGTGTTAAATTCATATATTTGAATTTATTTGTCCTTGCTAAGTCTCCAAATGAACCTTTGATACTTGCGATGATCTTTGTCAACATTAATCTGTAAATACATTTTACCAACATCAGCAGACAGGACTATTTTAAACAGTCTAAAATTTAACAAAATATCAAATATTTCGGCATAAAGTTTGGGTCCAGTGTGAAGCAAATCATTAAGCGAGTATCTTGATGTGGACACGGCACTGGCATTGAAATCTATTCTAAGCGGGGTTGATAGTTTTTCTGGTTTATATATGCCATGATGAGGCATATAATAAGCGTCACTGTCATTTCCATTAATGGGCCCCGATATATACCTCTTTGAAATGTAGTCTTCCAATACTGACTTATAGCGATTATACAATTCAGGATGATTAATTAAACTTTTTTCAATAAACAGAAACTTGTCTTTAGCAGATTTTTTTTTCTTTCCTAATAATGTTGGTGATAGCTTGAACCCAGCTCATTTCTGGAACAGGTTTCCAAAAATAGCTGTTCACATTTCTTTTCATCTTCACTCATGATTTTATAATTAGGAATTTCTTCAAGCGACCAAAACTTTGAACTAGCTCTGTCAGGTAGTGTTGCAAGATAAGACAATTACTACCAGAAATTTGACAAGTATGGCCATAGCGAAGCACCCAGTAATATATCTACTTTACCAGGGGTACCAAATTCCGGATCAGCAAGCTCAAGACGTTTAATATGAGCAAGATCATCTTTCAAAATATGATGATTAGGTATTAGATCATTCAAAAACTCTTCTACTATGGCCGATATTGTATATTTGACAAAGTGATTTTTTGCAGAGCGAAATGTTAACGAAGTTGAGTATTTTTACTTAAGCCCGCCGGATCCAATCCCTTTAACCACAGTGGCAGTGCTTAATTTCTGTAAACCTAACATATCACAACAAGCTGGTGTAATAAAGTGCGATTGACTTCCATTATCTATTAAAGCACGAACCCGGTGAAAATTCGCAAACTTATCTTGTATTTTGATTATATCAGTGGCTAACAACACATTAACCACTGGCGTTACTTGAATTTCCGAAAGACATGAACTCTTATTTGACTGAGATAGAGTTTTATTGGCAACAAAGGTACCCGTAATATTTTTAGTACTTGGCATGGCAAAGACGGTGAGTTTGTTATGCGATTTCAAGGTTGTGTTTGTATTTAATGGTGTCTTTATTTCCCTGTGTAGAAGTGAATGATGTTTGTGATGACACTTTGTACAAAAGTTTTTCTGGAGCGCATTTTGCATAACTGTGCTGTTTAAGAGACAAACTGTTAAAGCAGGCATTGCATTTTATTGCAGCATCCCATCGTTCAACGACTAAAATTTTTAAAATCTCTAAACGTAATGAATTTTGTTCTAGGTTTCGGTAATCTAAGATCGTAAACAAGATAAATAAGGTCGTGTCTTGAGATACCAGGGAAAGAGATTTGGCCATACAACAGAACTTTATTTGGTTTGGAAACGGCATATAAGTCAATAGTAGTGTGAGGAGTAGCCGTGTGATGCGTTTCCGACAAAGGCAATAGAGATAAGTCGCACCTAAAGAATAAATTTAGTAGTTGAGATTTTTCAAAAGAGACTACACTTTGTGATATGTCTGCATTGAAATATCCACATATCACTACATGGCCATAGCCAGGAAGCAAAGAACCCAATACGTCCTCAACATAAGACAAATATCCTACTTTAGGAGGTCGGTACACTACCCCAAGCAGTAACTTACTATTTAAAGATTTAATTTCCAAAAATAAAAATTCAGGCTTTTTAGAATAAATAGCAGGGGAAGATATTAAAATATTAGATCCAAGAGAGTCCCTTACATAAGCAGCTACCCCACGTGCCGCCCTGCCAATACGGTCGTTTCTGTGCAAAACAAAGCCATCAATCTTTGCCTCATTACTAGCATGATGCGGTTTTAGAAAAGATTCGGATATTCCAATAATATCGGCACCGGATTGTGCTATTGCTTTTATTTAATCAATATGGGCAAGTATAGACATGGCATTAATATGAACAATTTTTAAACACGTTTAACGTCCTAAAAACGATCGCTGTAACAAGGCAGAGGCAGAGAGAGAACAATCATCAACTACGCTAGCTGCCATAAGAGTTTTGAAACCATGAACCATAAATCCCGTACATAATCATCGAGTCAACTGAAGCAGTACCGCAACCCACATACATACACACCCAAAAGATTTACATACAAACTCAACAAAATGCACTTAATATCAATCATATAAAACAAATAAAAGTTAACGAAAATCAGCCAAAAACAACGGTATACACAACAAACATTAAGAAAACAACTGAAACAATCTCTAAGTAACAATTTAGATATTAAGATCAATATTTAAAAATAAATTTTATTAAAATTAGATTATAATCTTTAAAAATAGGGAACAAAACAAAACTATATTGACGTAGACACAAGAAAAACCATGTAATATCATATGTGTGGCATTTTAAACAAGTGACTGCAGATCGTTTTTTGAACGTATGAACACCACATCGCTCTTAGTGAGCACCTATGGCCCTAGAGGAAGCTATCACATACCAAATTTCGTTCCAATCCGTTCAGTAGTTTTACACAAATTGTGATTTAGTAACTTTGCCGCCCCCCAAACCCCTCTAAAATTTCGAGTTTTTTAAAAACATTTCTTAGTTAGCACCTTGTACCAGTCTTAGAAAAAGACGAATAAATTAAATCGGAAGCTATACTGGGCCACATAGACTGGACATGTTCAAAGACTTACCTTTAAAACAAAAATCACCAAACTGCAGAAATGTTTCAGCTGATCACTTACAAAAATATTATTATACTTTGAGGTTAACTCAATAAACGAAAAACTAGGTTCAATTTAGGTTTATTAACCAAAATCAAAAATTTATATGCCCTTAGTAAATAAAAATAGAAAATTTACACGCCCTTAAAATACAGAAAAAATGAAAAAGGTTAGATTACAATTTTAAGTTTAATTTTAGAAGTTCCCTCCCTAAAAATTTAAAAGATGAAAAACCCTCCCCATTAATAATGATTACAAAGTTTATACAAAAATTAAATTAGACAAAATTACAAACATTTGACATATAGTAGGCCTACCATGGATTTATTAATAAGTAACATCTATGTCGTTGGCCAACTGTAAAGCTAGGCATAATTAAATAATAAAAAAAATGAAATTGTGAGACGTCTCTCTGTAAAAAAAAGTATATATAATTTCTAATGGAGCCCTTTAAGGGCTGAGGTCCGAAAATTGCTATAGCTGCTCCTCCCAAGAATTATTAATTATAAAAGACATAAATTAAGATTATACATTTGTTACAAAACACACAGCCTATTCAAAAAGTTTCTTATAAAGTTCACTGCAGATTTTAGAAAATATTGTATTTTTGGTCCATAGCTAATTTGAAGAAAAACACTGTCGCAGAAAAATAATTATTAAAGTTGCATGTTGTAGTTGCCTTTAGCAGCAGAACATATGGGTAGCACTTGCAATTAAGACCAGAACATGGTGTGGTACTTCCACCAGTAATACACTGCATTAAAACAAAATAACATCTTTTTAGAATTAAAGTAGGCTTTAAAACCAAGCATGATGAAAAGCTTTTTAAGTTAAAAGTTTGCCTTTATAAAGTTTTTGATAATAGATGACAAGCAGGTATTTTAAAATAAAAGAGTTAACTGTTAATGCAAGACTTAACCAAAGTTAACTTGTCATGTTACTTTCTGTTACTACATGTCTAAGGACCACATGGTAAACTTTAAAATGTTCTTTGTTATAAACTCAAAATATATCGGAGATATAGTTATTTAATGTATAGGTTCTCCTTTTTTTAAAGTCCTTATTTGTTAAAGATTACACAGCTTTAAATTTGTAGGAAAATTATATAAATTGTTTAAGCTAGGCTTCAGTTTGAAAATAGGCTAGTTACATAAAATTTAATATTTAGGCTGTTCTGAAAGTTTTTAAAGAAGAAAATTGAATTACTCAGATTTAAGCTATACTCTTAGAGTTTGAAAAATTATTTACAAAATTAAAGTAGGTTTAAATTCACATAGTACCAAACTTACAAGTAAAGTTTTATAACAAAGCCAACTTTAAATAGAATGACCACAAAAGACATTTCAATTTGGTAAACATAATCTCACATACCTGGTGTTAAGTAGAATGGGACTTAAAATAAAGACATGATAATTAATAACGCACAGTCGTTAAACTTCCGACTAAATCATGATAGAAAAATGAACGACATAACGAGACACTTTATGGCGTCGATAGCGTAGAGTTACATCGGAATGATGGCGACTTAACGAGCAGCTTGCATAACGAGTCTAAAGTAAGGTCACGTGATTTACCAGCTGGTGGATTCTCGGATAAAGGCCGGCTACGTTATAACTGTTGGTTTCTGTACGGAGTCGCTGCCTAGCGGTAAAAAGGGAACTACTAGCTAGAAGAGTGTCGGTAAAAGAAGTACGTTGTATATGTCTAACGTTATAGCTCTTGGTGGGAAAAAAAAATTTGACAACGCGGAACTCTAATAACGGCACAACCTATGGCCCTAGAAGATTTTTTCCAATCCGTTTGGTAGTTTTAGAGAAATTGTGATTTAGTAACTTTGACCCCCCCCCCCCCCCCCAAGATTTCAAATTTTTTGAAAACCTTTCTTAGATAGCACCTATGTCCCTAGAGGAAGCTACATACCAAATTTCGTTCCAATCCGTTCAGTAGTTTTACAGAAATTGTCATTTAGTAACTTTGTCCCCCCCCCAACCCCTCTAAAATTTCGAATGTTTTAAAAACATTTCTTAGTTAGCACCTATGGCCCTAGAAGAAGATTTTTTCTAATCCGTTTGGTAGTTTTGGAGAAATTGTGATTTAGTAACTTTGACCCCCCTCCAAACCCCCCTAAGATTTCAATTTTTTTGAAAACCTTTCTTAGATAGCACCTATGGTCCTAGAGGAAGCTACATACCAAACTTCGTCCCAATCCGTTCAGTATTTTTTGAGATTTCGTGATAAGTCAGGGAGTGAGTGAGTGGTATTTGGCTTTTATATATATAGATTATATTTTTATTATTATTATTATTTAAACTATTCGATCGATTTCGAACAAATTTGCACCAAACATTAGGCCTGTATAGATGCACGAAAAAAGGTTTTAAAAAATTTTAAAAAACAACCCCCTTTTTGGCCAAAAACCTCCAAAAATTAGTTATTATTATTATTACCTAAACGAGAATTTTTAGAAATATACGGTTTTTTGCATAAGGTAGGGCACATTAAGGGCTACAAATAAGCCAAATTTTATCAAAATCGTTAGAGCCGTTTTTGAGAAATTTTGATTTTTCTCGTTTTTTTTGCCTCATATCTGGTAAAACTTTTTTTGAAAAATAACATATATGTTTTAAACGTATAAGGACAAAACATATTTTTTAAACTCAATATTATATAGAATTTTTATTACAATTGTTATTACAAATTGTGTTTTTTTCGTACGATTATATTTAAAAAGTTAAGACTGACAGTTTTGGTGTAATAACATCGGCTCAAAACTGGAAATATGTTTAAAAAAAAAACAATTTAAACTAATTAATTGGAGAATAAAATCCACCATTTATATCGTTTTAATAATTATTGTATTACTTACGCAAGATTGTTGTAATTTGAACATCGTAGTAAAATATATACAAAGAGAACCAAAAATCCTCCTTCACAAAAATGTATAATATTAAGTTATTATTATCTCGAGTTCATAAATTACTGAATACATTCGTATTTTATTTCTTCTTTATTGTTCGTTTGAAAGTAATTTTGAAACAAAAACCCTGCATTTTATTAAAAATAATAAATTTTAAACGTCTGATATATAGGTTAGTTTTCTTTTAGTTTAATTTAAATATTTCTAAGTTCCTATGGCTACTTTTAAAACGGTATGCCTACCAACTATTCTTACACGTCAAGATTTGTGTATGTTATTTACATATTACTTTTGAAAAAACTGTTTAAAATATTTCAAAAAAATGTACCTTAACCAAAGAATAATAATTTCTTTGTTTAACTTGAAAACGTGTTTTTAAATTGACAACAGTTCAATTATAGTGTTGAATATTTAAATCGGTAATCTTAATATAAAAAAAGTGCAAATTTTTTGGTGCAAATTTTGGGGTTGGGGGGGGCCCCGGCACACCCTGGAACACCCTGGGGTAAAACCGGCCTATGCTCTCTACTCGTGCTGCTAAGGGGTGAAAATGTAGTAAAAATGTTGATTGTTATACTTTCCTTAATACTAGAGAATAAACCCTTAATAAATTAAAGAATTTAAAAATAAGAAATCACTATTTTACATTCTAATTAAAATAAATAAGACATATTAGAATTTATTGGGGAAAAGGTTTTTTTCTTCAACAGATCACTTATTAGAACAAGAAGCTTACCATTACCTTTTAAAAGTATAGTGGCATATTATTTTAAAACATAAATGAGATGAATGATCAAATCCACAAAAATAAAATAAGGTCGAGAAACAACAAATTAGTATTGTTCCAGGAAAAATATGTGTTTGTCTATACTTAAGTACCTAAATAAATATGTAAACATAAATACAATTTCAAAAAGTTAATTTTTTATGAAACTTACCCTCCTACCAATTGTGTTATGTTAACTACTTATAAACATTCGGACAACAAAATTAATAAAACTAAGTGGTTACGTTTCTAATATTTATTTCCCTTAAACTTTCACACGGTGGACCATGGTTTAGATAAGTTATTTTACAACACTGTTATTTGTTGAAGTTTTGGTTCACTATAAAATAAAGATAATAATATATCAAAATCGTAATAACTGCGTTTTATTTATTTTGTTCATTGTTCGAATATTAATTCGTTTCACAACATTCAGAATTCATTGAAACAATTATTAATGTAATTGCATTAAGTAGGTCTGACAACTATTTGGGCTTAAACCCTTGTAAGCTTCATTTGTACAAAAAAATACATTAAACATAATTTTTTATGGGAGCAAAACAGTTACAATTCATCAAAAAAAGGTAATTGAGAAAGCGCTTGTGAAGGAACTGAGAGGGCAAGAGAGTGGGGGGGACGGCTAGGATATTTGACTCACATCACTCCATCCCGCCCGCCATTGGTGCCGGTTCTACTATATTACATGTTCTGTGATTGGATCGGAGTTCTATTAGGTTATCCAAATACAATGATTCCACTAGCATTACCCGTCGCGGCTTTACCCTCAATCTTTTACGGATAAAAAATATTGTACTGATCATATTTAAAAACTGATTAACTTGGTAATAATTTATTTAAGGTAAATATTATATAGTATTAATGAAATGAAGAAATGCTAAATATTTGACCCAGTGTATATCAACTCCTATAAAAGCGAGTGTACGTATGTAACTGTGACCCGCAGTGCTGGTGCGGAGTGGGGGGACCGCCATCTTCAGTGGCACATTCACTGCAAAGTGGCTTCACCACCGCATCGCTGGATAGCACCTCTATATTTAATTATAATGCTCTGTGGTAGGGACCTGTCGCCTAGCGTGGCCAGCTCAATCATGATAACATGATGAGCGACTTGATGCCGCGACTAGAATACGCTCCCGGACACTTTCTATTTGCTAAAGCTGGTCGCCCAGCCTGGTCGCATCTGTATCATGCAATCCTTTCCACTTTTTACTTGCTCACTTCACTGTAGTATAGAGAAAGGTATGGTGATCGCAAAAAAAATCAATATTGAGATTTTTGTGGAAATATCCGTTTTGGGACCCCCTGAGTTCAAAAAAGTGGTTTTTACAAAATTTCTGTCTGTCTATATGTAAGCTAGAGAAAAAACTATTCTATCGAGTTCAAACAAATTTGCACCAACATGTCAATTAAGCCAATAGACCCTATAGATGCACGGAAAAAGGTTTTGAAATTTTTGAAAATCAACCCCCTTTTTGGCCAAAAAATCAGGTATCATTTTTTTATAAAAAAAACGGCTCTAACGATTTTGATAAAATTTGGCTTATTTGTAGCCTTAATGTACCCTACCATAAGCAAAAAAAAACGGCACCTTTCTAAAAATTCTCGTTTAGCTAATAATATTTTTTTTTGGGTGGTTTTGATCGAAAAGGGGGTTAATGTTCTACTGTTAATGTTCAATCTTGTCGTTCTGAGAAGACATGGGTTAAATATATTTCAAAAGAGGATTTAAATTTATATAGTAATATTAAAATTAGTAATTTTCATTTTAATTATCGGGTTTTTAAATTGGCTAGTTCTATTAAGCGTTATGATGAGACACATCTATTTGTCGTTGAACATAAACATATTTATAAATATTTAGAAGCGTATTATAATAGTTATTTGTTTAAAAATAGTACTTTTAATGGTTTTAGAGATACAGTTATTTTTTATAATAGTTGGACTTTTGATGTGTCTTATTGGTGGAACGAGTTTCATTCTATTTTTTTTGTAAGCGCCCATGTCTTTATTTATGGGGTTTATCTAATGCTGGAAAGACTACTTACATCGAAAATTTAATTGGCAAATAATATGAAATATGCTTTCTTCCCTTCAATTGGTAATTTCTTTTTACAGGATATACGTCCTGATTATCACGAAATAATTATTTTTGAATTCCTAATTGACGCGTTTGATGCAAATTTGTTCGAAATCGATTGAATAGTTTTCTCTCTAGATAATAATAATAATATTTATTAGTTAATCTCCTACTTTAATATCACTTCTCCTACCCCTCCTACAATTATGAAGTCACAGAGTGAATCTGTTTAATAATTTAAATATGTTTGTGAGAAAGTATGTGCCAGTTCCTGGTACCGTTTATTTTCTTTGTCGCAGCAACCAGGTCGCCTAGCGTGGCCGTAGTCTTAAAGGAAATGAAAAAAATATATGTTAATCACTAAAACGCAGCTGAACCGCTGACGTGAGTTGAGCGAATTTCCAAAATTAAGTTTGTACGACTTTAGGGTTTCAACGAACTATTCGGGAAATTGACCTACTCACGAAATAGCTGAATACGAAATATATAAATATAATTTGTTTTCACCCATAGTCCAGTCAAATTGTGTTTTTCGCAAGAAAGTTTTGGGGTAGTTTTGATTTTTCCATTTTATATGTTTTTTGGGGTGCTGAATCCGAATCTGAGGTTTGCCTACAAAATTTCGTGACGCAACATTGAAAAAAATGCAAAAACATGTCAAAAATCTTATGTTTTTGCGGTTTTTTGCTTATAACTCGAAAACTATCGACTTTTCGTAAACAAACTTCCTATTAAAAATTAATGTACATAAAATTTACTACAAATTTCATTCCATAAGTTATTTTCTCTGACGAACCGTTCGGGCACAAGCGCTAATTGAAAATTGGCGTATTTCGCCTGTCTCCCCGAAAACCCACAATTTCCACTATACAACTTTAATTTAATATATTCAACGTTGTCAATTTGTGAATTCCTTTCTGTTCTCAGCATATACTTTATTTACATCGTATATGTGAAGGTAGAAATATTTTTTTTTCAAAAATTTAATGTAATAATGTTCAAGTTATATAAAGTCCGAAATTATACAAATTTAGTTACACAAAGTTAAAATTACAACGAAAATCTAGAAAAATGATTACATATTATTATATTGTTTTAAGTATTATATATTATGATTATATGTATATTACATTATTATGTTAGGCGTTGTCGTTTAGAGGGTCCTGGCTGAGGTTCTTTGCAGGCGGTGGATCCTAGCCCAGGTTCGGGTTGTTCTACCGTAGGGGCTTGTTCATCTGGAAATGAAATAGGTGGTGCGAAAATAACAACTTTGATCCTATCTCAAGAAGAGATGACAGTATGTTTTGTTGAAAATGATTAAAAAATTGGGGTGCTTATCTCATAAAAATACAAAATGGTGGTATGAAAAACCCACAAGTTTAAAACCCAGAATTGCAAGTAATTTCTGTTTCACAATAAAAAAGGATTTATACTAACATTAGTTTTACAAATATTTGTAAAAACGACTGAGAAGCTGAGTTTTTAGGTTAGTCCTACATTTGAAAATGCGGTAGTTTATGATTATTACCAGTAAACATATAGGCCCATTTCTTTTTAACCATAAGAATAGAAGCAAAAAGAGGGGTGTTATATAAGTTTAACGTGTGTATCTGTCGGTGGCATCGTAGCTCCTAAATGGATGAACCGATTTTGATTTAGTTATTTTTATTGGAATTTGTCTTGATCGAGAGTGCTCTTAGTATAGCTATCATTCAAAAAAATCAGTTCAGCCGTACGGGGTTTTAAAATTTTTTAATTTATCTGTTATTTGCCAAGTTTATCCTAGTTGAATTTGGAAAACATTACAATGACATAAAATTTGAAATAGTTTAATTTATTTGTAACCAGTCTAGTAAAATGTTTTTTAAAGTATTTTTTTATTGTTTTCTTCCAAATGTATTTAGGCTTACGAATTCATTGTAATTATAACGCGTAATTCACTACGCGTAAAGATAACTTATTGAATTGTGTTGTCGTTGGATTCTAACATCGAACTATTCCCTTCACACCGGAATCAAGAAGATAGCTTGGTTGTTGATGTGTTTTGTTTTTGCTTTTTAGAGGGGGACGAGGGGAGGATAGCTTGTGAACAATACTGATAACGCTCGAGACTGTTAACGCAGGCACAAGATGACGTACTTGGCCTTGGGTCGTATGTGAAGGGGTCGAATGAAAAGAAAAGGTGCTTTTAAACCAGAAGGGCAGTTATAAAATCATTTGGGGAGGCCGGGAGTTAATAAATAAAATGAAAAGACGTACAAGACGGAATTAAATTTGCATAAAAATGTAATATAATGTTGTTTTGAAAAGGCCTTTATTACCACGTTTTTATTAACTTGCTTTCTTGTTTGTTCAGTACAACCGATTTTAAACCAACTTCCCGATGAACTAGAAATTTTAAACATAACTCGAACTGGATGTCAATGCAATTTTACTTTGCATTTTTGTCTGTCTGTCTGTTTGTTTGTCTATTACATTTTAAACTAAGTTCTCAATGAGCTAAAGATTTGATATTTTAAATATAACTCACAGCTGAGGACTAAAAATCAGAAAATATTACTGAATTTAAAATAATTTAATATACCAAATTTTTAAAACCAACTAAAAAGTATACAATAATTTCTCCTAGCCATGCAGATTTATACAAATTTATTCTGTTTTAAAAACGTGGTATATTAAATTAGTTTTTTAATTTATATTATATTGTTTTATTACTTTAGATGACATAATAATTGAAACCAGTCACATTGTATTCAACTAAAAAGTAGGAAGAATTCACTAAATTACAGCCTTAAATAATAAGTTAGAGCTTTGGAGTGGAAAAGTGGGTTTCTGCGGAGCCAGCCGAAATACGCTAATTTTCAACTGGCGCTTGAGCCCGAACGGTTCGTCGGAGAAAAAAACCTAAACGATGTAATTTGTAGTAAATTTTATGTACATTCTTTTTGAATAGGAAGGTTATTTACGAAAAGTTGATATTTTTCGACTTATAAGCAAAAAACCGCCAAAACACGAGATTTTTTACATGTTTTTGCATTTTTTTCAATGTTGCGTCACGAAATTTTGTAGGCAAACCTCAGATTCGGATTCAGCACCCCAAAATACATATAGAAAGGAAGAAATCAAAACTACCCCAAAACTTTCCCGCCAGGGGTTCTTTTAAGCACAATTTGACTGGAGTACCAAGCCTCCAGCTTCGGACTCACGCAGCGTACAAACTCGGCCGTCGGCCTTGAATCAGAAGATTCACACGGTAAAATCCCACACGTGGGTTTGAACCGGGTTAGCCTACTTGTACGGTATTTTACGTTTTGATCGATTTTGGGGGAACCAAGCGAGTTAAACGGTCGTGTAAAAAAAAACAAAACCTGTCGAATAATTTTCGGCATTTATTTAAACCCCAAACAAGTTTCATTCTACTACGAAAAATCTCAAAAAACAGTTACTTCCTGTAAAAAAAAAAACTCGTCAGAGCGACTTAGACAACCGACTTGTGTACCAAATTTGAAACAAATCGGACTTAAATGTATTTGTTCAACCCAACAACAATAAACACAAACAATAAATCAGTAAACACAACAATATGCTGGTGGGTACGTATACTGTTATTATCCATAATTTTAACTATTATCCTCATCCGATTGTTTTGACAGATACAAAATCCGATAGTGAATTAAAACGGCTACAAAAAAAGGTGTCCTGATATTTTTTATTCAAATGTACTGTTGGGCAATTCAGGTTTGCAATTTTCAAACAGCCGCATTTTGAAACGCACGATTTGGACGTAACAGCTTATTTTTTTAAATAAACGGTACCAGATAACTGCCACAATACTTTCTCCCAGTTGAAACTTTATACCTTCCCAAGAGTAGCATAGGAGGTGGTTATTTAGAATTGCAAAAGTAGGACATACCATGGAAAATATTAGATGCATGTAATACACATCCGTATTATATTATATTATATTATTATTATTAAAACTATTCGATCGATTTCGAACAAATTTGCACCAATCATGTCAATTAAGCCTGTATAGATGCACGAAAAAAGGTTTTGAAAATTTTTGAAAAACAACCTTTTTTGGCCAGAAAGCACCAAAAATAAGTTATTATTATTATTACCTAAACGAGAACTTTTAGAAAGATGCGGTTCTTTGCATATGGTAGGGTACATTAAGGGCTACAAATAAGCTAAATTTTACCAAAATCGTTAGAGCCGTTTTTGTAAAATTTGGATTTTTCTCGTTTTTTGCCATTTTTGGGGGGTAAAACCCCATAAAAATCAAAAATTTTTTAAAAATTTCAAAACGCCTGGAGATGTTCCAGTACACCTATATACCAAATTTCATCAAAATCGGACCGTTGGTATGGTGTCCAGCTCTGTACACATCCTAACAGACACACGGACAGACATCACCAAAAAATCACTTTTTTGGGTTCAGGCAGCACCAAAACAAACAATTCCACCAGGGAGCACCAACAGATAATTCCACTAAACAATTTTTTGGGGTTCAGGGAGCACCAAAACAGATAGTTCCACTAAAAATTCAAATTGGAAAATTTGGACGAAAACAATACTTTCTCCATATACTACGTATAGGGGAGAGAACGTAAAAATTTATCATTTTTAGGTTAAACTTCACGCCAAGTTTGAACTCAATCGGTCGAACCGTTCTCTAGATATAAATTATTTTGTAAAAAAACAAAATTGCAGATATCTGGAAAACAAAGCGTTTTGGGAGAAAATATTACTTTTGTTATGATCCGTAGAACCATTTACGAAGTTTGGCACTTAACGGGAAAGTAGTATAGCAAGCATTTTAAAAATAACTTTTGAACTGTTCATTCTTGGAAATACTGAACATAAGTAGTTCTATGAAGAAGTGTTGCGCAAGCCAACACCGGGCCTAAGTTGGCTACTTCCCGTATTATCTATAGATTACCCACTAAGCACTCCGTTATCAACATTGTTATCGCCTTCCATTGCTCCATGCAGTCATAATCACTAGTCAGTGCAAGTTCACTTCTAACGGGATCTAGTCACGAAAATGTTTGGTGAGTCATTGTTATCACAAACTAGCCTAGTGGACCCGGTTATTGCTTGATATAATTTTAAAGGTGGTAGTAATTCTATTTAATTACTTTGACTTGAGTAATCGAATTTCACATGGTTTTTATGTCATTTAAAAATAATATTACACAAATTTAGATGTATAGTTTGTACGTAGTTAGTGCAATTTATTTGTATTGTAAGGGGTAGCTAACCCATTTCAAGCCCTTAGACTGTAGTACAATAATTGTAACTTATAAAGACCTGTGGATAAACTGTGAAATTTGTTTATATGATATCAAACTCCATTTTTGTTGTATATTTTTGAAAGTCGATGATTATTTTATTTACATTGTTTTAACTTCAATTTGGTTCATCCTAAGTACCTGTACGCTCTTTACGTACAATTGCTAAACCATCAAATATGTTACAGTTAAATACGTGACACAACTCTACATTCATTTATTCGTGTAAATGTAGGAATAAAGAATTGACGACGTTGTGAGCATTTATTGTGAGCATTTCTACTCGACCGTTCGGCATTTCGTCTGTGTGTCTGTCTCACGATTACGGCCAAACGACTTGATGATTTTGATGATTTTTTGCATGAATGTTCCTTATTCCTAGGCCGAGCCATGTATATATACGGTTTTTTCCATTTTTCATTTTTAACTCCTTAAATAAAATAAAAATGGCGGCCGGACCGTTTCTCTCAGTGTAAGCTTTTTTCCAAAGCCAGTTTGTGGCTTAACCGTAAGTCGAATTTAAAAACTAATAGCATTTTGCGAGTAGCAAATTAGATTTTCAACAAAATTGTATTCTTGATTTTTTCCGTATCTCTAACGGTAAGCTCACAAAATGGCCGTAAACTTCAAATTTGTTCAAAATCGTCCAAGTTTTTGTATTTTAACTATGTTTTTATACGTTTATTCTAAACCAATTCAAAAGTGTTCCATAGCTTTTTTGTAGATAAAGGTTCATAGAATTAATTCATATATGCCAGTAAAAAAATGATTGAAGTAAAATTAACAAAGTTATTGGCTCAAAAAACAAGCATGTTCAGTAACGAAAGGAAAAGGTTCAACTTTAAGCCTACATAAAAAGTAGTAAACATTTTTTGTAATTTTTTCATAAATGTAAAATAGTTTCGTAATTTAGTTCTAAATAGAACTTTATAAAAATATTTATCAATTTCAAATTTCTTATTTTGAAAACACCAGTTTTTATGTTCCTACTACAATACTGCTAACAAAACTAGGCCTGTTTTGAATAGTAATTTAGGAATATATCCTTTGCCAAAAATGGACATATTATTATAAGAAAGTGTAGAGAATAAATCAAAGAATTGAACTGTATACTTGTAAATTATTATTTTATAAAAGTGTTTGACTTAGCTTGACTTGAATTACAAAATGAGATGAAACAAATGAAACCTCGCTGCGATAAAGGACATACAAAAAATTACCGTTGGACAGCATGGGGAGTGTTGGTACATGGGTTGAGATCACTATCACGACGCTTTAACATCGTTTGTTTTCATTATTTCTAATATTGCAATATGATATGGAACTGTAAATGCATTGTTAACTTTATTTAAGTATGTAAATATTTAATTATATGTTTTCCCTCAATAACGCTATATTTGTACCTTTCGCATTATTAGCCTAAATAAAACACAATGTCCCCTAAAAGTAAATCTTTAGCAGTTAAAGCTCAAGAAAAGAAAAAAAACGAGAACTAGAAACCCCGAAATCGCGGGAATTGCAAAATAATGTTTCACTGGCTAAACCTTCTGCTTACTTCTTACTGGCACACTATTTTTAACCTAAGCTCAAAACCACATTTGTTATTTCAACGAGCGAGGTCTACTGTTCACAGAACTAATATAGTGTACTGCATTTACATCTGCATTTACAACTAAAATATTTGATAAATCATACACATATTGGCTTTTTAAGGAATATCTTATTAATAGCTGACCCGACAGACCTTGTATTGTCACAATTTCAATAAATTTGCAATCGTTTTGTGAATTTGTGATAAGCTTTGGATACATGCGAGTTGAATACACCGCTGAGATGTGTGATGTGCCTGGAATGTGATCTACTTGGAACCATGCGGTTTTGTTTCAATATTTAGTTATAATTGAATTAAGTCAGAATTTCAAGTTAACAGTCAAAACAAAGAAATGCTTTAATTCGAGTGGTTTGATGTGCACTTATTTCAGTTATTTCCTTCATTGCAATGCTTTATGATACACGAGATTTTTTGTTTTCTTGTCTGGCGCATAAACAAAGCTGATGGTTTTCCGACATGGGAACAGACGAATATTTACATTATTAACTATAAAAAATCCATATACATATCCACATTTTATGATAGTCTATGTTGAGACATTTTAATCTAGATGTTTGACTTATAGTAGACATACAGTAAATCTTTTGTTTGCTTTTATCTAATCTAAAAATACTGATAGTTAATGAAGAATATTGACCTGATTGGAGGCCTACATTAGCCAAATTGGTTGCAAATAAACGTCTTTTGATTCATTGTTATTCCTAACCTAAAATTATGTTCAGTTTTTGATCCAAATTGCTGTTTTATTTATATTTTGTGGGCCGAACAACATATGTTTGGATTAAATTATAATGCAGTAGGTAAGCATTTTTCGTTGATTTTTGTTTGTGTTTGCTTTTAGTTTGTTAATCTAACCTAAACAAGTAGTTGGTTTTGTAGAATAATAAACTGATTATAAATTTGCAAAGTAAAGTTGCTGTTGCTATGGTACTAAATGGAAATGTTTAACAAACATGTGTTCCTAAAATTTTTGTCCGAACAGCTGTTTTCGTGAGTTATGGTCTTGAGTTCATACAAAAAAGGATGTTTAGTTTTTCCGGGAAACTGTTTAGTTTTCTTTTCGTAAAAACCGAATTGGAACTATACGAACATTTTAAAACAAAAAATAGCCAAATTGGTCCAGCCGTTCTCGAGTGATGCGCTTACCAACCAACAGCATTTCATTTTTATTATATAGACTAGTGGACCCAGCAATACTTCGCTATTGCTTGATTTAATTTAAAGGGTAGTTATTCCATTTCATTACATTGACTTAAGTAATCGAATTGCAAAATGGTTTTTATGCCACTTAAGAATATACTACACAAATTTAGTTTTATAGTTTGTAAACCTTTATAGATAATACAGAAAACCTTTTGTTTGCTTTTACCTAATCTAAAAAAAACTGATAGTTGTGAAGAATTGTAAAAAACCTGATTCTAAATTAGCCCAACTGGTTTGCCAATAAACGTTTTTTTGGTTCATTGTAGGCCTAACATAAAATTATTATCAGTTTTTTTTATCCAAATCAGTTGATTTATATATAATATATCAACTAACAACCAATGTTTGAATTGAATTATAATTCTGTAAGCATTTTTCGTAGATTTTCGTAGTCACTCCCCTACTTTAATACAATTATTATGAAGTCGCTGTGCATCTGTTTAGTAATTTAAATTTGTTTGTGAAAAAGTATGAGCCACTTTCTGGTACCTTTTATTTATTTCATATTGATAGATCAAATGATTTAGAAGTTATTAATATTATAGTGAAGAAATTAATAATCGAATATGTTTATATGTTTTATGAAGATGTACGAATGTTTCCGAAATTAAACGAAAATTTCTCTTCTTTAAATTTGTATAAACGAATATGTGAAGAAAAAAGGTTGTATTTATAAACAGTCTATATCCTCAAAGCTAATCTTATAACGTAATATAGCACACAAAATTTAGTTCTATAAATAACTCATATACAGGGTGTCCTGCGACCATATGAACAAACTTTGTCACGTTATTCAGCATGTCAAAAGAAACAATAAAATGTTATATAACATGTGTCTAGAGGCGGATACAGGATTTCATTTTGGGAGGGGTCATAAGAAGTCGAAAACAACATTACCAAGAATTTAACAACAACGGGTACTGGGGAATTAAAAAATATGTATAAACACTATGGAATAGTTTTTTTAAATGTATTTGTAGGTCATAAATATTTTCTTGAAAGAGCAAGAGTTTCTCGCAGATTAAAGAATAAAATAAACACGATCATTATATCTACTTTTATTCACTAAATTTAAAACAACGTAACACAAGCACTCACTTATTGAAGTCATACAACTCCATACAGCGGCGCGCTCCGTAAACCAATTAGCCCAACCAATAGATTTTTTATTGTTATTGAATTTCAGAAAGCGACATCCACAGTGGCTTTAGGGTAGCACATAGGTGTATAACATACAAAAATTATCAGGCAAGGAAATTTTTGCGCATTTTTATAAACAAAAATAACAATTTGGACTTTTTGGGTTGTTCGTTGATTTTATGCAAGGATCACGATACTTCTATCGAAACATTTATTGTAGAGAATTAAAAAAACCGACAAAAAGGTTTTTGAAAACCTCGATCGGACAATTTCTCACTGAGAAAAGTCGGATAACTCCTAAAAATTACTATTTTTCAAAAGTTTATATCTTTGTCAATTTACAATATTTAGGGCAGATCTTTTGGAAAATTATTGTTTAGTGTGTGTACTTCAGAACACATCATTGTGTGTGTTGATTGTTTATTACGTGTTCTTCAAACAGGAAGAGATGAAATTTGTCGCATTAATAGTTTTTGCACAATTGCAGTATAAACAATTTAGGCTATTTTATCTTGTTTAATGCTGAGGAAAAGAGAACGAAAATGCCCACATCAGGCTGCTGTTTCCGTCACTACCGCTTTCTGGCAAATTTACTATCGGCGTTGGCCGCAAATTTATGCGTTTCGCCCTATGTTCTGAAGCATTTTTATTATACTTTATCAATCTTATTAAAAAATCGCAGATATACGAATTATCGATTTTAATGTCTACTTAAATCGGGCCACTCAGGTTAATTGGGCGCATCATGCAAGATAATGGCTTACATTGTTTATAGTGCAATTGTGCAAAAACTATTATTGCGACAAATTTCATCTTCTTCCTGTTTGAAGAACACGTAATAAACAATCAATTTCTGAAAACTCTGCCCTTAATACTGTAAATGAACAAAGATATGCACTTTTAAAAATGGTTGTTTTTAAGCGTTTTTCCGATTTTTCTCATCGGAAAATGGTCCAATCAGGGTCTATAAAAAACTATTTGTAGTTTTTTTGGAAATATCGTGATTCATTCATCATTTTTTATAATATTAACTAAAAACCCAAAAAGTCCTAATGTACTGTAATTTTTGTTTATACAAAATGCGCAAAAGCTCCTTGCCTGACAGTTTGTCACTGTTGATGTCGCTTGCTGTTAAATTGAATAACAAAATTAGACTTCTTTTTGCTCTATTGGCTGGGCTAAATGCGCTAAGACAATCGGCGCAATGGTACATATTTCACATACAAGACCTATAGCTGTAGCCCATGAACAGTAAATCAGGTTTTCCTTATATCAAATTAAAATATAGAACTTACACTAAAATCCATATAAACATCAATGTACAAGTATATCGATTTGCTTGTATACAAAATATGCTTGCTCATTGGTTGAGCAACTGTAAAATCTTTTAAGGGTTTACAGAAAACTTCATATCTAAAAAAATATAAGAGTGACGAATGATTGGAAGACAATGTTAGAAAGTTCAAATCTTGACGAATCTAAAGGTGACCTTATATTCTTTTCAAAACAAGTCTGTCTAACGATTATGAGCCTTAGAAAAGTGAAAAGTTTTGTGTCTTTTCTTTTTGTTACTTGCGCGGCGTCATCCTTTTAGACAACTACAATTACAAACGATGATTACATAATATGTAAATATACGTTTTAGAACAAATTTGTAGATACAGAAATTAGTGTTTGAAACATTTTCTTTCCAATCGTTTTTGTTTTATTGAGATTGGATGATTTATAGTGGGTGAAATATTCGACACAATCAAACGATACAATAGTGCTGCCTACCACTTGCTCGGCGGACTTAGACGACAGTGTAGTGTATTTGGAGCTTGAAGTGTTAAATCAAACATATAAATCAAGCCTTAAACATGTTTTGGGGGGGGGGGGTCATGACCCCCATGACCCTCCCCCTGTATCCGCGCCTGCATGTGTCCTATCTCATTCCGTTTTCGGTCTGTCTGTATGTGTTTTTTACAAAATACTTAATATTTTTAAAAGTAGAAAAGATATTTAGCTCAAACTTTGTACACCTATTTGTTGCGTAACCTTTTATTACTGTGCGAAAAATTAGAACAATATTTTAAATATTTTAAAAATGACGGCCGTTTATAATTTTTAAAGTCAAATATCTCAAAAACCGCTATCTTTACAAAAAAATTACAAGAGACAAAAAAGTTTACTTTTTTAATGACAAACTCAATGGTGTTTTTATTTTTTTCTGTAGCTCAAAGGACAACAGAGATATTGACAAAAAACTCGCGAGGCCACTAGGCGCAAATAAACTCTACTAATATATTGCGTACACACAAACAGCTCTTCAACACCTTCGTCAATAGACCTATTTCTCAAATTGTTGGTTGAAACCCTAAAACATAGGCATATAAACTTAATTTTGGAAATTTGCTCAACTCACGTCAGCGGTCCAGCTGCGTGGTCGAATTATTTGTCTTAAAATTGTCTAACTTTTTCGTGTCTTAACTTTTTTTGATAAAATTTGTAGGTTATTAATTATTTAATATTAATAATATTCACATGCTGAATAACGTGATAAAGTTTGTTCATATGGTTGCAAGACACCCTGTATTAACAATTACTGCAGTTACAGCACTGGAACTAATTCTATTAAATTTATATGCTCATTTTACGTAAATTAAATTAAATTTTAAACCTTAATTAACGCCCTACATATTTCAATAGGGATTCGTTTCTGTGAGTAATCTGAAACACGGGTGAAATCTTTCGCTAGCTGTAACTCTCTAACAAAGCATTTCCAGACTTATGAATAAATTAACTTTTTTCGTTATTTTTGCTTGTGGAATCAGCTCAGAAAGTGCTCGGAACATTATGCAAATAACTTATTATTTTAGCTAAAAATAACTTTAAAATATTTTGTTTCTAGAGTAATTAATTCTGGGTGTTGACAACTACCAAGAAATACATTTTTCCTTTTTTTTGTCAATATCTCTGTTGTCCTTTGAGCTACAGAAAAAATTAAAAAACCATTGAGTTTGTCATTAAAAAAGTAAACTTTTTTGTCTCTTGTAATTTTTTTGTAAAGATAGCGGTTTTTGAGATATTTGACTTTAAAAATTATAAACGGCCGCCATTTTGAAAATATTTAAAATATTGTTCTAATTTTTCGTACAGTGATAAAAGGTTACGCAACAAATAGGTGTACAAAGTTTGAGCTCAATATCTTTTCTACTTTTAAAAATATTAAGTATTTTGTAAAAAACACATACAGACAGACAGACCGAAAACGGAATGAGATAGGACACATGTTATATAACATGTTTTGTTTCTTTTGACATGCTGAATAACGTGATAAAGTTTGTTCATATGGTCGCAGGACACCCTGTGTATAAAAAATCAACTTCACAAAGAATCATAGGGATTGAAGTTGTAAACATGACTTCAAAGTATAACCTACGCTGGGTTTTGTTTAAGTATTACAGCTGATGGTTGAAATCAGCTGTTATACTATATGTTACGCTTGCTTTTATAGCTGTTGATTTCTTGATATTCTAATATCTTATCTATATACATAATTAATTTGCTAGGGGTTATTTTGTGAGTAGAACTCCTCCTAGAGTTTTTAACCGATTTTGATGTTTTTGGTGTCATTTTACAGAGCTCACTCTGAAGTTGTGCTTCCCTTAAAATGAGCTCAATGTATGTTAAGGGCTTCGCCCCAGTGGCCCTCAAAGTTGCCATGTTAATCTTATGGAAGGTCAATCTTAAGGAAGAAGAAGAAAGATTTCTTTTGATTTTATCAGGGGCACAAAAAACAGCTGTTCGTATGAAAAGCTTTAAAACAGCTGATTTTGATCAACAGCTGATTTTGATCAACAACTGATTTGGATCAAAAACTGAATATAATTTTAGGTTAGGTAAATCAAGCAATAGCGAAGCATTGCCCGGTCCACTAGTTTTTATTATTTTACTAACTATTATTACAAAATTACAGTTGAAAGATCGTAATTCATATAATAACGGGTTAAGATTTCAAAAACTAATCTTAAAAAAACTTGTAAATACACTTTTACAATAAATTAAACATAATGAAAGCCTCTTTAATGTTTTACAAAAAACATAAACTTATTCTATACTGCCAACCCCATTATACTGCCCCCATGACAGACTGCAAAACATTATTTGTAATTTCAATTTCTTCTGAAGGTTTTTGCCTTACATCGCGGTTTTTGTAGGTATTCGTGTGAATGTTTCACAAACAATATTCTTTTTCATAATGTAAAATTAAAATTTTTATAGCTTCAACACTCCAAGTCAATTTTAACATCGTATTAAAAATATAAAAGCCAAGGAACAGAAAGAATATAACGAAAATAGAAAAAAACATATTACTTTGAGGTTAGGAGTTTATCAAAAAAATTCGTATTTCAGTACTTTATTCTTATCCTTTTTTTTTAAATCTTTGTCAAAGTTTACAACATGTCAAAGATTTGTCAAAGTTTGATGAAAGAATTATTTCGTCAAAGATTCGTCAAATTTCTTTGATGTCAAATCTTCGATCAAAGAATTTGACGTTTATTTGATAGTGTAATATGTACCTTAGTGTTTCATTTTTACTTGTTGGGTTTTAGGGTTATGTATCAGAAAAGTAAAAATTGAATCTTTTTAGGACCATTTGTTTGTCTATCGCAATCAAATTTCTCAAGAATGGATCAACGCTATATAGCATAGGTATAAAGCATGCTAACTCGCGTGTAATATAACTATAGTGAACTCCGCGGTAGTAGTACACAGTCTCAAACTATTTTTTATAGAATGAGGATTAATCGGGCATGTCCAAGTAACTATTTATAACTACTCCATAACCATAACATATAAGGAAGGAAGTTTCCAGTTTTTGTTGATATTAGATAAGGGTTATCGCAAACGCTCAACTTTGCTATTCGACTCTAGCCTAATATTTTTGCAGACAACGACGTTGTTTTACATTTTACTGTTAGGCCTAAATGTTGAATACAGGTTAACATACTGTGACTAAATAGGTTAGGTTAGAATCTTTTAGGTAGTTTTTTTATTATTATTATTTTTGCATTTCTGTTGCCATAGCAAAATAGTTTGTAAATGCGGGGATATAACAGAAAAGACCCGTAGAGCGTCGAAAATCCGAACTAATTGGGACCGAGGGGGGGTTCGGGTTATCAATTTGTTCTAATTTTTGAAAACAACCAAGAAAAAGCCATTTAGGCTAAAATATATGCCCTTTAATCGATTAAAGTGGTATTACAATACAGTATGTGAGACTATTTACATATTATGATGTAGAAGAACCTGCACGTACACCCGTACACAGTAGGACCAACATGATTACACTTGTAACTCTCAATTACAGTACAGTACGTAATTAAAAGTTCACTTGTTCATTGTAGTTAACACAAACGAAAAATGACAAAAATACTGTATGTACGACACACTGTTATAATGATTACACAACGGGGAATGAATGAACTTTCTGTATGTTTACTGCTAGCGCTAAAGCAGCTTATTAGCGTGACAGTGAAAATACCCAGTCTGCTGTGAGAGCTGGTATTAAGAAGTGTTTAAAAATAGACAATAATGTCAAACTGCGATGAAGATTTTTGTGAAATTTTTAACGACGCAATAATTGGAATTTACGAAAACGAAATTTTTGCAGGGGCTGCCTCAGAACGCGTTCGGATTCTTGACGTTTCGGATTATTGATGTTCGGATTATCGACGCTCTACCAATGATTGGGTCTACAATTTTATGAGATTTTAGTTACACAATATATTGAACAAGAACTATCTAAAAAAAGAAAAAAATTAAATGTCGGAAATCGTTAACAATGAAAAAACTTACATTAAAGTCGTCTGGATCAGGTTCTGTATCAGAGTATAGCTAAAGTGTCCAATTCGTCGGGTTTTTTACCGTCGTAAACCTCACTGATAGCACGAAAAAGATAATGTAGCCTTTCTTTGTCACTGGCGGATCCAGGGGGGGGGCTGTGGGGGCTGCAGCCCCCCCTTGGGTTATTATATTTTTCTTAAACCGTCGAAGTGGCAGACTGCTCAATTGAGTAGTGTCAGACAACACAACTTGTATCGAATATTTCACCCACTAAATATTATCAAATCTCAATAAAACAAAAAAAAACCCGTAAGCAGCACTGCCGCATTACTATAGCCGAATTTTCTTATCAGGGAATAACTAGTATTTTATAAATGAGAGTTTACTATGAGATTTGTTCCTTGTTCCGGAAACTGTTCCAAATATACCTTTGCACAGGATTATAGTAAATTTAATTCCCTTTCGAATGATATAGCTCGTAAATTGCACTGGGGTTTATTAGTGGGAGAAATTGCTTATTAATTACCTTACATTGATAATGAAAAAACATTTATCGGGATTTTATTATCAATTTTGATCCTTGTTCCGGAAACTGTACCTGAATTACCTGTGCACAGGATTGTACTAAATTTAATTATCTTTTGAACGATATAGTTCAAAAATTGCATACGGGCTTTTGAGTCGGAGAAATTGCGCAAAAACCTTACACAGATATTGAAAAAATCATTTATCAGGAGATTCCTATCAATTTTATTCCTTGTTACGGGGACAGTACCTCAATTACTTTTGCACAGGATTGTAGGAAAATTAATTGCCTTTCGAACGATATAGCTCAAAAATTGTACACGGGCTTATGAGTGGGAGAAATTGCGCAAAAACCTGACGTGGATAATGATAAATCATTTATCGGGAGCTTCCCATCAATTTTGTTCCTTGTTCCGGGGACTGTACCTGAATTACTTTTGCACAGGATTGTAGTAAATTAAATTACCTTTCGAACGATACTGCTAAAAAATTGCACACGGGCTTATGAGTGGGAGAAATTGCGTAAAAACCTGACATTTATAATGAAAACATCATTTATCGGGAGTTTCCTATCAATTTTGTTCCTTGTTTCTGGGACTGTAACTGAATTACTTTTGCACAGAATTGTAGGAATTTTAATTGCCTTTCGAACGATATAGCTCAAAAATTGTACACAAGCTTATGAGTGGGAGAAATTGCGCAAAAACCTGACGTGGATTATGAAAAAATCATTTATCGGGAGATTCCTATCAATTTTGTTCCTTTTCCGGGGACTGAACCTGAATTACTTTTGCACAGGATTGTAGTAAATTAAATTACCTTTCGAACGATACAGCTAAAAAATTGCACACGGGCTTATGAGTGGGAGAAATTGCGTAAAAACCTGACATTTATAATGAAAACATCATTTATCGGGAGTTTCCTATCAATTTTGTTCCTTGTTTCTGGGACTGTAACTGAATTACTTTTGCACAGAATTGTAG
>JAGFPH010001480.1:125374-143709 GCA_018207615.1 Philaenus spumarius
CAGTTGTGTACTTAATGCTGTTATTAGAGAATTTCCTATTTGAATTGTATTTCCAGCCTACAGTTGTGTACTTAATGCTGTTATTAGAGAATTTCCACTGCAAAGATGAGTTATTGCAGTGACTCTAATGGTGAGAGACCTAAGGTCGGGAGTAGTAAATGAGCATAAATTATTTCATGTTTTGGGGTGACATTAAAAATGTTATATATATTACAGAGCCGGTCTGGCTAGGCCAGCTGGTCAGGGATCGCCGAGAGCTCTGGCCCATAAGCTCAAGCAGACCTTCAGAAAACAAAAATAAAATTGTAGAGTTCAATAATAGCTACTGACAGTAGACTGAGGGTTTTTGATAATATTTTTTTACTAGGTAATATCTCTTTGTTTTATTTTTAATTTAAGTCTTTCCACAAACATCTTTCCAAATGATTGGAAACTGTCCAGAATTACTCCTCTTCATAAGGGTGCTAACAAATTAGATATAGCCAACTACAGACCTGTAGCAATACTTTCAACTCCTGCTAAGGTATTTGAGATTGTCATTCATTTGTTTGTGCTATCTCATCCGTATTTGTCTTGGGCTCAACATGGTTTTATTCCTGCCAGATCCATTAATACTAATCTCTCAAGTTTTGTAAATTATACATCTAGGGTATTGGATAATGGAGGGCAGGTGGATGTAATATACACTGACTTTGCAAAAGCATTTGATAAAGTCAATCACATCACTTTGCTTAGGAAACTGAATTTCTATGGGTTTTCCAGTGATCTACTTTGGTTTTTCTCCTATTTGTTTCTTAAGTATCAATATGTAACGTATTCTGGTTTTAAATCGAATAGATTTATAACAGGGATCTTTGGAGCAGTAACTTGGGACCTTTATTGTTTAATATCTTCATAAATGATATAACTTTGTGTTTCGATAATTGTGAATATTTTAAGTACGCCGACGATTTGAAAATTTTTAAAAATATTAAAACTTGTTATGATTGTAAAATTTTGCAAGAAAATTTTGTTAGATTATCTATTTATTGCAAAAATAATAAACTTCTTCTTAATATTAAAAAATGTGGCGTCATGTCATATTATAGAGTGTTACAGCCTTTAATTAACAATCATAACATTGATTTGCAGTTATTGAATAGCGTTACTAACGTTAAGTATTTGGGGGTTTTTATGTCACAAGATTTATCTTTTAGTTGTCATATTGTTAATATAGTAAAGAGAGCTTATTCCACCTTGGGTTTTATTTGTCAGTTGGGGAGGGATTTTAATAATATTGTAGTTCTGAAAGTTTTATTTAATAGTCTAGTTAGATCGGGGCTGTAATTTGCCTGTGTTGTTTGGTCCCCATCAACAAAATATTATATAAATATGATAGAAAAAGTTCAGAAAAGATTTTTGCGTGTGTTATTTTATAAAAAATTTGGATTTAATAACTAACAAATTGGGACAATAAGGTATAAAGAATTTTTAAGTTCATTTGAAGTCAATTCGTTGGCAGTTAGGTGAAATTTGTTGAGGTTGTGTTTCTTGAGAGGAGTTATGTGTGGCGTGATTGAGGATCCTGAGAGCCCAAGACAGATATGCTGGTATGTTCCACCTTATGGGATAAGAATCAGACGACCACTTTACCAGGAGCGCATTAGAACCAATGCTCATGCGTCGTCGCCGCTGAATTTGTCAATTGCTCTGTATAATGTGGTCGCTCACAGGGTGGATGTTTCCTGGGGTTTGTCGAGGTTCCGTAGGGAGACTTTGTCTATATTAAACCAGCGCTGACTGTGGGTTTGCAAGTTTTGATGGGACTCAACAGCTAGGTATAATATGTTAGTTTTTATGTTTTCATTATTATTGTTTATTTGTACATAATGTGTTTGAACATGTTTGGTTGTTTTGTTTAATTACTTGTTTCATAGTTTTGTAACAATTCAAAATATTCAACCAATTATGAATCATAGAAATGTAATGTAAATATATTTATGAAGCGAGTAAGAGAGAGAGAGAAGACCTAAAGAATGTGATTCATCTACAAATGACGACATGCGCGGCGCCTAGCGGAAAATATTCACAACACTAATGACAACGCCTAGAAAAGAATCAACCACGACTTTCGACACTACTACAGCTATTTAAAAATACTTCCCGACATTTTCGACCTATAATTCCTATATCAAAAAGCTTCAAATTAATCTATCTATCCACGTAAATTGAAATATCGACCAAATATAAAACCATTCGACGAAAATCTGTACTTGAAATTGAGAATCCAACATGCCGAAATGATTTATAAACAAACGGAAGACGACAGAATAAATTTAATTGCGAGCAAACTACCATTTAAATAGAAAATTAGATTAGGCCTATGGAAGGAACCAACATTTCTACATCTGAAAAGTTTTCGTCAACAATATAAAATAAACCCGTTAAGTCAAGAGCAATTTAAAACCCGAGCTATGATCGAGTTTTTCCATCATACCGAGAAGGACGGATACACAAGGCCCATCCCACTAACTACATACTGCGCTGTGATTGGTCGTACGATTTTCAATGAAATTCAATTCGTAATAGTACAACCGCTTAGTATAAAGTTTAGAAAGTAAATATCTATTGTAAAAAAGGAGTTATTTGAGTGTTTTATTTAATCTTTTAAACTAATTTCATTTTATCACATCTTTATATTGTGTTATAATATTTTCACTTCCCCAAAATACATTAAAGTTCTTAAAATCAAAACATACACCATAAATAACACTTAAATAGCTCACTCCATCTATGTACATTCACACATCCCCATCCCAAGAAGACATCAAAATGAAGAAGGCATTACAAACTATTTCCTGAAGACCTTGTGAGAACCTCTAAGGACTGATTGTTGGGCATTGTTGAGTTAGATTCCGAAGAGGCCAGTTGTGTTTCTCTTAGCTGGCGATTTAAAAAAAATTCGAGATCAAAATCCAAGCTTAATATATTCAGAACTTGTGCTACGTCAATTTTAATAAATACAATTCAATACAGTACCATTTTTTTTAATCTTAACTACTCGATTTTATATAAAAGAAGACTCTGAACTATGGTGAGATTATTCCATTAATAATTAATTATATCTTTTCACGTATTACGACCTAACCTACTACCAGAAACATTCGAACTTGTTACAGTAAAAGGCTGATCACCTTATTACCCATGATTCAGTGATTGTGAAAAACTATAAAATAAATATATTTAATTCTGAACTGTACATAACTTGAACTTTACGATTTCTATGTTACACTTTCACACATACACCTACACGAACACTGATAAACAAATTGTACTCACCATTCTAACTTTTCTTTTGCATTTGTATATATAGTAACGTTTCAATTTATCATATTTTAGTTAATTTCGTGTCTTGTTTCAATTGTTATTTGGGAAGAGTCGGCACCAACCTCCCGAGTTTAAGAATCTTGTGTCTCACCGATTGTGCTATAAACTTTATTGTATGAAACTTTCTGATATATTTGCATAAAAACTTTGATATTTCATACTTACGATGCCTTTATGAATTAATAATTTTCTTTTAACTGTTAAAATAAATAAATTGTATATTTAAAAAAAAAAAAGAAACAAGTAAAATTAACCTTTTACATTTGTAATCTTTGTTGAAGTTATTTCTTTATTAATTGTCAAACTGTTTATTGTTATATTTCACTTTGGCACGCCAACGTGTAGTTTTTCATATCAAAGATAGTTTTGAAGTGACTTAAATCAATTACCATTTATTGGTGTATTTCAGTTTAGGCATGACTTATTTTATTTTTGTATAGATGGCGCCCCAGTAATTGGGTTTTTAACCTGTCGGGGTTGCTTTTACAACACGGTTCTATTATGTATTTCTTTCGTTTGTTTGTAAAATTAGTACGTTGTAATAAATGTATTCTATTCTAACAGTAACATGTTGCATACAGTCAAGACATATTGTTTGATTACTCTTCTAGAGTAGCAATTCCAACATTTAATTTTTGAGAAATGATTAACCTTTTGCGCTCGAAAGGCCACACCCGACTCTTAGACAACTCGTATTATTTCCCGTGAACTTAGTCCTCTCAGGTAGCATGGCTACCGACAGTGGCCGCTCTTTTGTCGGCATGTGCTTGGCTACCATTTTGACTGGACGGCATCACCAGCTCAGAATTGTTTTGTTGAATTCACTTGACATGTAGGTTAGAGCAAACATGAATATTTTATAAATACTCTCTGTTTAGTAACAAATATCACTTATTTGAAATAGAAAACACGGTATTGCTTAGTAATTTAAACCTTATAAAGACATTATATTTATAAAAAAGTAAATAAGATATGAAAACCATAGTGGGATACAACCAATAGCAATATTTTTAAATGACAAACTACAATATAGAAAATTTTTTATAATTCTAAAACTTACATTACAACTTAATTAATTTAAATTATCCATTTCCATAATTTTATAACTATCAACCATTTATTGCGACACTAAAAACAACTAGCACAGCACTGAGTGAAAATATAGAAGTTATATTATTGAGCTCAACAAAGCTGTTATAAAAGGAGGGAAAGTAATCATGCGTTGTTCAAATAGTTCAAGAGTTTCTCTACAGTTTCCAGCACTTTACGCAGAAAATAATATAATTTTGTAAAAAGAAATAGGTTTCGATAGATAAGTAATGCTACGTCCACATACGAGTGTACGCGGGATTTTGTATTGGGCACTCTGAGTGGCCATACGAGCTGGGAGGAACAAGACTGTGAAAACAATTCCAAGCTGATACAGAAAATGGCGTGGCCTCTCCAAGTGGACTTTTTAAAAACGACTCCAGATGAACTTTTTAAAAACGCTCTTCGAGCGCAAAGAAAAGAAAACAGGGTCAAGATGAAGAGGTAACAAGAAAGTGGAAGTGGCCGAAGAGGGAGAGAGCAAGACAATGATACTGAAAAAAATTGAGTTCTTAGTCGAGGAGCAAATTAACAGACATTTATGCAAAATGGGCAAGAAAAGAGAGAACTTCACACAGTGTTTATCTTGTGCATTTCCTGTTTTGTAAAATCTTTCATTCCAGTTTGAACTTTTTAACAATTTATATTCTGTTTATAAATTCGTGTTGACTTTACCATGCACACAAGTGACACGGGCAAGAGGTTTTCCAATTTGAAAATAGTTAAAACACTTTTATTGGCTTATTTAATGATAATGAATTGTGAGAAAGGTTTGTTTGAAAACTTGGATAAAAACGATCAAATCAGCCCATTCAGTGACGAACTCAGGCAAAAACTGGTGGTTTAAATTTAAATATTGCTATCAAAACGTAATAAAACAGGGAATACTTATTAGTATTCATTTAATGTATAGCTTTCTTAGCAATTTCCTAATGTATAAATTAAACTTTTACTGAATTTTTTGAGTATTTTTTTAGTACGTTTTAACAACTCCACAAAGTAAAAACAGGAATACTTATAAATATATATTCATGTTATATGCGGTTTCCTTTAGCGACTTTCTAAAGTCAATAATTAAACTTTGAGTGGATTTTATGTGTAGGTCCTATTTTTTGTACTTTTTTAACAACTCATTCAAATATTTAATGTTTGGGGAATTTTTATAGAAGAAAGGCCCGCTATTGATTTTAGCCGAGGGCCCAAATTCTCACCAGACCAGCACTGTATATACTCGTATATATATATATATATTTGTGTGTATGTGTTCACACTCACATTTTGTACACGCTTTGTTTTTTTACCGAAAACATGTTTTTTGATCAGAATTTTTTAAAACTTGAGATTTGTCTACTACTTTAAATGAAATTGGTTTAAAGTTTTATTTAAAAAAATAAATATAATGTATTTAATAATTCTGCACACCACCTTATAGCCCGTTTGGTTTTCCATAAATCGTTCAAAACGTAAAATACCACAACAGTAACCGGTTCAAAGCCACGCGGAGGATTTTACAATGGTGGTATCTTTTGGTCTGAGGGTGACGACCGGGATGCAAAGTTGGTCCTGTGCGACCGAAGCGAAGCAGCCAATAATTCGAGGCTGCGAAATCAAGGTGCAAAGTTTTTACCCTGTGATTGGAATGAAGTGAAATATAAGCCAGGGTTGGAGGCGAGTTGATAACAAATTCTATTAATACATTTTGTTCACGCAGGCAGCTACTCAGCGCCTTCGTGGGAAGCCCAATTTTCCCAATAGTTGGTTGAAACCCTAAAACATATAAACTAAATTTTGTAAATTCACTCAGTTCACATCAGCGGTTCAACTGCGTGGTCAAATTATTTAAATTGTGATCATTTTATAGTTTGTGTGCCTGTTAGTTCACACGAAAATGCAGTGTACCGTACAAGTGAGGTAACATCGACTAATACGATGTGCTGAGCTCTGGTGTAATCAGTTGGCAGAGGAGTAGCACAGTGTGCTCAAGGCTCTTGGTTCTAACCCCGGTTTTGGTCTGTTTTTCACTGTAATTCAGTTGGATTTAGATTTTATTAGCTATTAAATATACAAATAGCTTAGTCTTTCTATGTAGCAAGGTAGGGTAGGATCTATAAATTTTTTAAATTGATTAAACAATATATTTCTCAGGCTAGTGGTATGCCTGCAGTTGCAGGTATAGTTCCAAGAATTGAAAAGAAATTACTGTCAGATCAAATTCATAAACACATGAATGTTCTGTTTCTAATTAGACATGAACTGGCCTCAATGGAACCAGCCCCACCGCCACGGAATGAATCAGTATAGCTTTACTCCCGCAGCGAACGGCCAGATACAACCCAACACTGTGTTTGTAGGCAAGGACACCGATGGCGGAAAGCTATACGCAGGCAGAGCGTACCACGAAGGTGACCTTATTCCTGCTAAAGTCGCACCCAATTATGGGAAAGCTTTCGTAGCCTGGGGAGGACACGAACATGGAAAGTCGCAATATGAGGTTAGTTATAGCTATGCTATTAACCTTTTCAGGAGTAACGACGTTCGGGGTCATGAGCTCCCGTTTTCAGAGGAGTGACTTCTAACCCAAAGATGCCTAGAGGAGTAAAACAAATTTCCCTGAATTCGTGAAACCACTGACGGCTGGCGAATTATTAGTTTAGGGGTTCAAACCTACTGGGTGTCTGGGAAAATTTTTACCGAATTTCAATAGGAAAAAATGAGCTATTGCAGTGTCTCTTATGGTGGTCAGTGAGCAGGTGGTCAGGTTTTATTTCAAATAATAAGTAGAGAATATTATTCTGCACATTTCGTTAATTTCATTAAATGAGAACGAAAGAACCTGTCTCTTAAAATAAATGACTTTGCCTATCTCTACAACTGAGAAATGAAATTATTGACATTTAACAAAAACTTCTCTGAAGGTGAAAACCTGTAATAAACTAAAAGCAAATTATTGATGACTCTTATGGTCACTCTACTGCAAATGTAATACTTTTCACACATATATTCTCTTACTCGATTCCATACAGTACACAAACTGTCTGCAGATCGTTAACCACTCTTTCTGTAATGCTTCATTACATCAAGTAATTTTTCGTCACTCTGACAGAAAGAAAAAAGTGATAACACTAAGCGAAGACCTGATAATAATAAACTATGTATTTCTTTATTTCTAAGTGATAACTTTAGTTGTTTGACATTATCAGTGATTACAATAAACGGTGTCCACTGTATTAAGATGGTGTTACAGTAGAGCGGGAATTCGGAATAGGCGGATTTCATAAATAATATCAACGCATTGACTTGTTAAGGCGTAAATTGAGTGCGGGGATTTCTGCTAGAGTCAGTTCTATATAGCGTTGATCGGCTCGGAGGAGGTGAACGCTCAAACTGAACCCTTATCATACGTAGACGAGGCAAATGCTCCTGACCTCGTCTTGGTGTAGGTTTACACCATCCTTTTTATTCCTTCTGTTGCGTTAAGATTCTGTTTTCTTCTAAAAACGGAAGGGAAGAGATAGGTAGTTTGAACTGTCTGTTTTGTCATCCCGCAGTCTATCCGTTAGTATCAAATCGTCTGAAAGAAAATAAAATTCGTTCGAGATAACGAAAACGAAGGAGAAAAACGGATGAACGCAACTGGACACTACTAGTGCCTCACTGTTGTATCTAATCCTTCCTATTTCTGATGGACCCGGTATCCGTTTCACAGTATGCTTGTTGCGGTAGCTTCCTTCCCGCAAAACGGATGGAAAATGTGAAGGAAACAAAACCAGCTTTTATTCCAGTTTGGTTTCATGCGTTTTCATCAAGGTTAGGCTCTATGTACTTCTCTACTTAACTTATTTGAATAACAATAAAAGTACATTTTTTCACAAACATTGTTTATTATTTCTCCAGTTTTCATCTTAAAAAAAATCGGTATTTTTTCTGAACTGTGTACTCTTGTTCTGAACTCGGAATAGCGGGACTCTACTGTATTTTCAATTTTGTTTTTGTATTAGTATAAATTTGATAAAGAGTTTGCTTGACTTAGTTAGTAAAACTATATGACAGTAAGAAAAACTATAAACAATAGCAGTGCTTGTTTATAGGTTCTAGTGAGTTCGCAAGCTGCATGGAAGTATGCAGAGAATGGTAATGTACCTCAACAAGCCCTGGTGTTTGGACAGTCAAAAACAGGTGAATCGTTATACCTTGGTCGAGTACAACATAACGGAGCTCTCACACCTGGCAAGGTAAACACCCTATACCTAATCTTTTAGATACCGGTAAGTTATTTTATCTTAGAGCTACCAATGTTTTAAATTGGAAGCAAAATGGTGAGTTTTAAGCCCTTCTGAGAGCATCTGTGTCCTTTAAAAACCATTGTCTATAAAGTATATTTTGCAGAAATCTTTGTTTTCAATTAAAAGAAAGGTCATATTTTAGAGATGATAAATGCAATTAGATGGGTTTTTAAATGTTGAGGGGAATTGCATCATCTGAATTATAAACCGTGGATGTAAAATACAAATTACAATTGCTCACTGTGCAATCTAGAAGAAATTGAAAACGTTTTTCACTTTGTGGCTAAACGTCTGATTTTGAGAGAAATAATAATAGGTTGGTAATTTGTCGGAGTTTACAGGGAATGAGTGTTTGAGTTATATAAATGATGAGGATTGGGTGTGGCTTGCAGGACATCTCAGGCGGGCATGGCTGTACAGATGGAATTTGATCAGTCAATTTAATTATTAAATTGCAGATTTATGTTTAGTTTTTTGATTTTGTTTTTTGTCAAGGCCGTAGCCAGGGAAACTTTGGGGGGGAGGGGGTCAGGTCAGGACTGTGGATTTGAATTTAAACCCTCTTAACACGTTCACTGATAAGGAAGCACATGTGAGCTTGACACTGAACACTATGAGAAGGGGCCGATGCACAGTGCATTGCGCGCCAACCCCCATATTGGGAGTATTTTCAATACACAATGCATTGCGTGCTTCGCACGCCAACCCCCGTATCGGGAGAATTTTCAATACACCAAGCATTGCGTACTTCGCACGCCAACCCCCGTATTGGGAGTATTATAAATACACAATGCATTGCGTGTTTTGTTTAGAGTAAAATATTTTCGTTGAACCTTCATAGTTTTCTTATTTTAGATAAGATCAAGCTCAAGTTTTGACCCCCTAACCCCCGCCCTGGCTACGGCCTTGTTTTTTGTGTTGTATGTGTTTACATTTAAAATAGGTGCATAATTTGTTTATTGGGTTATCTTTGCCATAACTTTTTTTTTTTTAATTACAGTAGAACCTTGGTTATTTGAGTTTCTGTATTCACCGAGGCAAATAAAAAAAAAATTTTCAAAATCAATTGTGTTAACTTACATGCATGTAATTTCCATAAAGAATTCATAGCTTTAAAGGATTTCTCAATAAGTGAATTTATAATAAAAACTTTTGTGTTAGATTTAACAGAAAGAAAACAAAACTGTTGTTTGCCTTGCACATACTGAAAACATTTCCGCTCCTTACACAATGCAATAGAGTAGATGACAAAGCGGTATTGGTTCTGTTTACACTCCCCCCTTGCGGCATCGCATTTAGGACTCACCATTCTTCCCCCTGCTACTGTATTTTGTTCTTTTGTTTTTAGTCGGTGTCGGTGTTAAACTTTGTAAATGGGAGTGTCAACATGAATGGAAAGCGAAAGCGTGTTCTTTTATCTTCAAATCATAAATGGGAATCAATTAAATGATTAGATGAATGCGATTCAATAAGAAAAGAGGCAAGTGATTTAGGTGTTGAGGAAGTGACTGTCTGGGATTGGAGATGAAATAGATCGGAAATTGAAAAGTGGTATATCAACGGTATTCAAATAAAGAACAGGCTAGAAAATCAAATCAAATCAATGAAAAAAAGCGACCATGAAAAAGCTTTGAGGCATTATTTTTGTGGTTTTTATTGCAGTAGCTTACAGTATCCAATTATTTTATTTGAGTACATTATCAAACCTCCTTTTTTTAAACTATATTATTATTTAAAGCCAAATAAAATAGATTTTGAAGTAAGTATGGCTCCAAATCAGCCTAAAATGACGGAATTCGCACCTCAATGGTTTTCTCATGGCCTACCGTACTATCATAGATCATGTATAATAAATAGATCTTGCATCCTTACGGCAGCAGTGAGGCGAAAATTATCTTGTCGGGAAAATAGTTCATGATCGCGCCGCGGGGCAGCGCTAGGAAGAAATAGTTCATGGTATTGCTGCTACGCACCGCTTCCGTCGTGCTCTTTCTCTCGTCACCGCCCACTCTGACGTCACGCTCCCCACTTGTACTCCAGACTATCCTTACCACAGTCTGCTTCGTGCGTGTTTCAAAACTATGACATTTGCTCTAGTAAAACAGAAAGCAGCCTGCGACTCTGTAGCGGCGGTAGGTTACGCGGACATTGCTCATCCTAAATCCATTTAAAACCCGCAATTATTAAAAACCGTTTTTTAAAAAAATACCAAACTCTTGGGGACGAAATTCTTCATGCGAATGGCTTGGTAGTTGTTCGCTATAATTAATAGTGACAACGTAAACAAAAATTAAAAATCAATGTTTTAAATTGTTAATAAATATTAAACAAAATATTTTTCTTAGTTTTGAAAAAGCCATTTGCATGCATATTGACCATAGCTTTAAAATGACATCGTTTATAATTTTCCGATCAAAAATAAAGGGAAAATTTGGATTTTAATTTAACATTGGTGTTATGGAGAGTCAGTCAACATGGCCGACAGCTAGAGCCGACCCCCTCTTTATTTTATAATTAATATAATTATGTAAAAACAAATTGCATAGGCCCTACCCTTTTTAACTTATGTGAAGTTGAATGGCAATAAATAGCCTTTGCATACAATAAAAAAAGTAAGGAACGGGCTTTCAAAAAATTGGAGCAAGTGATAATAGTGCAAATTCATTATGATTAAGTGTGAAATATTGAAATTACATTATTATAATGAACTCGTAATTTCTTACACGAGACAAACAGTTGTGTAATTTAAACTTAAAATTCAAATCAACACTGAAAATATATAACACAATAACTTACTAAGGGTTAATACAAAATAACACACAATGTTTATTTTCAATTTTGTCATATATATTTTGTTTTGAAATTCAGCAAAAGCAAAGATTCCTACAATAGTCCTGGGATTACCTGGTCTTAAGGTTGTTGTTGGACCGGTTGGGCCCGGGCCCACCCAAATCTTTTGAAATTAATTCAAAATTTAATTATTTTCTATTAAAAAAAATTACAATAGAATACAAATTTATAAATACAATTATGTTACAAACTATATAATTTAATTAATATTAAATAGGTGCCAATCCATGCTTTTAGGCCCCCCATACACGTAACGATCGGTCGTACAATCTGGTCTGAAACGACCAGATTGTACGACGGATTGGAACGTTGATATCGGGTTGGATGAAAATTTCATGAGATGCGACCAACGATCTAAGCTACCTGTCCCTTCCTCTTACTCCCCTCGCCCTGCAAAGCGGGGAGGGTTTGTTTGTTGTTATCATATTTTGGCCTGGGGCTCCAGGCTCTAATCAGTTGTCAATATTCAGTGTTCAGTTGTCTTTCTGTGAGTGTCACAAGTGCATTGTATTGTTTGAAGGTGTATTGTTTGTATCTTATTCGATGGCATGTTGGAACAGAGACAACACTTTGGACTTTATTGAGTTGTATATGGGGTTTGAGTGCATATGGAAGGTCAAGAGTAAAGAGTACCACAATAAACAAAAACGGGAAGCCGCGTATGTCGAGTTGCTGACCTTTGTACAGCGGATCGAACCGAAGGCTACGAAAGAAACAGTGTTAAAGAAAATTAATCTCCGTACTATTTTTAGGAAGGAGTTAAAAAAATTCAAAGCCTCACAAAAATCTGGCTCGGGTACAGACAATATTTACGTGCCGAAACTGTGGTACTACAATCAAATATCTTTCCTCAGCGACCAAGAAGAAGCTTTTGACGGAACATCCAACCTGGAACTGGAAAATATGTCGTCTCGTCCATTCTGAGGTAATTGTTCCAGTCTTTTGGATGAATCGATAGTTCTTGAAGTAAATTGGTATGGTTAAATTTTCTTCTTTCAAGCCAGGACTTTGACCAAACTCTTCTCTTCCTTTTACGTTTGGACTCACTCTCGAGCATACACACTATCACTGCGATTGCTTCCAGTTCTTCAATTGAAGACATATTTGATACACAGCACAACACAACCTTCCTTGTTCACAAGAACTACCCGACTGAGTTTAGGAAAGGCGGCAGAGTGGGGAGATCGCTGCGATGGATAGTTCAGACAAATCGTAACGTGTGTAGGGACAGCGTCGATGCGATCAGATCTGACAGATCCATCGTGCGATCGATCGTTACGTGTATGGGGGGCCTTAGACTTAATAAGTAAACAAACTATTATTTAAGAAATAATTGTTTGAGTGTAGCGATTAATAAATGCATCACTCGTTACATAGAGGCAGACAAGCAAGACTACAGATTGGATGGTTTATAGCATATTAGGATAAATAACAGCGTTCCAATAACCTATAACCAGAATAACTTAATACAAGTTAGTAACGTATCTTTTCTTAGGTTCCTCCCCCGCAAGTCACTGCTATATTTTAAATATGTTTACTTTAGAAAACATTAAACTATGATTCTAAAGAAAAATACAAAGTTGCATTTATTTATTCTTTTATTTAAGCTATTCCAAGCCATTTTGTTTTCCGCATTAAATATATTTATACAAAATTACTTAAACATCTACGTTTTTAGTATGTACATATTAAATTTTTAAAGTATATATATTATGTTCCTTATACAGGGGTGCCTCATCCCCCATAATTTGTAATACACCCTCCCCCCTAAAAATTAGTTAAAATAAAAACAATTTGCCATTGAAACACGCTTTTATTGCCGGAAAAATAGAATAAAATAAAGCTAAAAATAGAACAATTGCTGGTACATTTTCTGTTTGAAACTGAAAATAATGAATTTATTTCCAACCACAAAAACACATAAAAACAAATTATTATCTTGGAAATTGACTAATTACAATTTTCCAATAGTTGTTATCAATGAACAAACAACTATTTATATAAAAAAAATATTGAGTCCAGTCTTTCTGAAAAGGTGCGTATCAACTCCCTGTAGGGTACAAACAAGAGATAATGATTAAAGAATAAATACATTTACTTAATGGTTAAGTACCACAAGGTGTACTATTTACAATTTTTACACACAAAACTAGATAAACATTACTATTAACTTAACAATGACAATACTATACTGAACAAATGATTTTACAAAATATATTTTTTAAAGTGCATAGTTACAAATTTCCAGTAATAGTTGTGAATAATGAACAAAACAACTAACTAGTTATATAAAAATTATTGACTGGGCTTCGGCGACCCCCCGAGTCCCGAGCAGCGACCACAGAATTATATTGCTACTATAAATAGACTGGACAAGTCGAACGCAAGAGTGAGGCCTGTTTTAGAGTCAAATACTCACACAAAATGGCGGACGCAAGTCGCGAGCCGTCGCCCGTACATGTTGCTACATTACTCGCGAAACGAACTGTGCCGCCAGTCCCACTCTAACGTCACTGCGATATTAACTGCGAATTCTACAGTAGCGGACTCTTTGTGCGAGCTGTCGTTTACTCGCTATAAACTCGACGAAAAAGCTTCAGTAAAATAAAACTTAGATATTCTTAATCTACATAAAGTACGGATTCTAACAGTATAGAAAAACTTTTATTTTAACAAATAAGTAAAACCTCATTAATCCGGATTAATTAATTGGGGCTCTAAATCATCCGGATAATTGAAAGTCCGGATTAAATGAAATAACCATAATATGAACAAAGGTACATAATGAAACCCCTTTATAGAAAACGAACATGTATTTTGAGTTTAGTTGTAGGCCTATCATAGATCATGACTAATAAATTAGTTATCCAAATACAAAGGTTGTATGTACAGACAATAAGTTAATTCATAAAATATGTAGTAAAATGTATTACACTGTGAACTACTAGTTTAGAATGGCTTTTTCCAAATTTAGCTGAATGTAATCTATATAACCTGCAGCACAGAGCTGTGCCTGCAGTCAACTGGCTGTCCGGATTAAGCGAAGTCCGTCATAATGGGGTCCGAATTAATGAGGGTTTACTGTATTTCGAATTTTAATAATTGAAAATATTTGAGAATTATCACTGACTGACATGGAAAAGTTACAAAGCGGGGAACTTTTTTTATTTTTGAAACAAACTTCCAGCGGGAAAGTTCTAGCCAATGAATTGATCTAAATTTTTCAATTCACCTATTTTTGATAAAATGATTACATCATTATGAAATCGTATTTAAATGAGCGCGAGGCGGCGTCGCCCACTACCGGTATACTGTTGTTTGATAATGGAATATTTACATCATCCTTATCCATTACGTTTATGTACATATTGTTACTTTAAGGTAATATAGTAAATCACTTGCCCCAAGATAATTATACCAGTTAGAAAAAAAGTAAGCATTTTATTTTAACATAAACTAATTATAATTTATAATTAAAATTTGATATTATTGAAGTGGACACAAAACGTTAAGTTGGAGGTTAACGTTTAAAAAATAATATCATTATTACATACATTCAAAGAAATAAAATTAGAGATCAATGTTATAAAAATAAAATCGTAATTACGTAAACAAAATGAGTTTAATATTTAATTAAAAGAATTACTTTATAATAAAGAAATATGCTCTCTTTTATTTAATTTGTTCATTAATCGGAAATCGCAGGTTAAAAATAGCCTTTTATAAATTATAAAGTAATCATAAATTATAAATAATCTACAACTTTTATTCGTGGTTTTTTCCTGTAATATGACATCCAAAAAGTCTATACGCAAAAATACATAGTTTTAGGGTAAAAAAATAGTTTTTCCGGGAATTTACATTTATTTATAAAAAAAACTATTAGGTTTACCGTAAAAATAAAGAGGACCATTATTGTAGCCTATGTTATAACAAACACAACAAAAAACATTCAACTTGATCCGATTATTAGTACCGTAGATTTAGGGGTTTCCGCAGTTATTGACATTTTCATTCTTTAAGGGGGTAGGGGGGGGGAGGCTCCAGGGGGATTTTTGGGGACTTTTGTAAAAATAATCCTCTGGTAGGGGTTTATCGATGGGGAAAATTTAGCTTTACCCTAATTTTTTCCTACCAAAACCTTTGTTGACTTTGCTACATTGCAAGTTTGCCAATGCTGCAAACGACACGAAGTATCTCGGTCTAAGATCTTTATAAATATAGTAGGCCACGAGCCACGAGTTGTGTAAACTAAACTGTTGTAATAATACGGCATTTCAAAAATGCTAGTCATGGATACAAATTAATTATGAAATATTCTCATAATACTCAAATGTAATAAATATCCAAATAGTTTTATCATATGTTATAGACATTATCTATAAATTAAAGACATATCTTTGATACAAGGTGTTTTAAAATAATGAACTTTTGATCTAGGGACCATTTGGTTCATGCTAAACGACAGCAATTATAGTCCTGGGGCCCAGGCCTTTAAAATTTTATGATTACCTAACTCTTGAGACTTCGTATATCTCTTATTTAAGTCGAGTTGGACAACATTTTTATTTGCAACAATTCTCGGTAGCGGGGCGTTTTCCTTTGAGAACCCGGCAAAGTCATTGATTTGATGCGGTAAAAAAATTTATAACCTAAACAATAATCTTTCTTTTAATCAAAAGTTTGTTTTATGTAGAAAACGAAAAACATTTTGTCGGACAAATATGATTGGTCATTTCTGCGCGTCCGACACCCCGAACACGGCAAAGTTATGGCGTAAAAAAATTTAGTACCTAACTGCTGATTTTTTCAGAATCGTTTATAAAATATATATAACTAAGTGGTAACCTTGTCCGACAAAATTGTCGGGGCATACTTGTTGTCGGACGCCTTAAAGTTAAGGGTTTTATGCAACCCTTATATTTATGACCTTTTGTCGGACACAAATAGGGTATGTAAAGTGTCTTATTTTGTGATCAGTGATTCGATTGTCCGACAAAAAAATTGGGGCAAATAATCAGTCCGACAAAAAAAGTGAAATTTTTAAATAAATCTATAAATTGTAAACGGGAGGCGCAGTTCAATTCAAACGCATTTTTCTCAGATAGTTATATAGTGCTAAAGCTGAAAATTGATTAAAATGTTATTTATAACATTTAGAAGGGCATAACAAACTCGTTTGCGAAATTTGTCATATGCGTTAAATAAACAGTTCTTTAAAATTATAAAAAGTTTGTAAGTAATTTTCTGCTGAAAATTTTTATTTTTGTGGAATATTTTTTAATTTTATTAAAAACTTTACATCACGATCTTCATAATACTACTAAAATAAAAAAAAAAACTAAACTTTAATCTTAGGAGAAAAAACTCTAAAAATGTTTTATCGCACCATCCTCTTATATGCTTACATCATTGCAATGTTCAATCAACCATAAAAATCAATAAATATTTATGGTTTTTTGCCTAAATTGGAATCCCTAAATTTGCTAAATTATTAGAGCATAAACCCGATGCTTGAAAAGCTAACTTTGATAAACTACTAATTTTCTGAGGTTAAACCACGAGCTGTATTCATTTAATTGGAAATTCGAATAGAAAAATAACAAAATAATACAACCAGCAGCTGAACCGCTGACGTGAGTTGAGCAAATTTCTAAAATTAAGTTTATAGGTCTATGTTTTAGGGTCTCAACCAACAATATGGGAAATAGGTCTACTCACGACGGCGCTGAATAGCTGCTTGTGTGTACGAAATATATTAGTGGAATTTGATTGCTACTAAGCCTACAGCTTCTACTCACGCGCTCCTTCGTTACACTCGCAGCATAAAAACTCGTCCATTGGCCTCGGATGAGAAGATAAAATCCACCATGTGGCTTTAAACCGGGTACTTTTATGGTATTTTATGTTTTGATCGATTTTGGGGGAACTAAGCGAGCTATAAGATCGCGTAAAAAACAAAATGTGCAAAATAATATCCTAAATTTATATCTTTAGAAACCAGTCTAAAAAATTAATTCTCGTCTAAAAGAATGGAAAATCTAAAAAAAATTACTTCCGGTCAAAAAACGTGCTTCCGGTTGTTAAATTTTTTTGATGTGTACCAAATTTGGACCAAATCGGACTTAAAGTGCGGCCGCTATATACATAATATACATATATGAATTTTAATGACACCCCAAAACGTGTTCTGGGGACCATGATCGGTGCTCATTTGCTACTCCCGACCTTAACTCTTACCTAAGGGTCACTGCAATAGCTCATTTTTCCTATGGAAATTCGCTAATAACGGAATTTTACAAGCATACTAAAACGCTTTCAAATATTGAGAGAGGAGATGTTTTTGGAACAAAGTACAAAGACACATAATATACCTGGCCTATGGTATGTACAAGGTAACTTTGGCATACGATTTGAATGGATTGCAAGTTTGGTTTTATAAACATTAAATGGTGCTTAATATTGAGGATATTGAGTTCATATTATTTAATTTAATAACGAAGTAGTCAGCTATACCACCCTTTGTATAAATGTTTACAATGTGTTTATAACAATATTGTACTTATTTAAATAAAAACCCCGAACCACAAAACAAGGAACAAAAACAATAACTAAACAACTAAATTGTAGTGTTAAAACCCTCTGAGGATGATGACCATGTCATCGAAATGTACATAAGGGTAACGCATTAAACATAACTTACAATTTAGTTGTTTAGTTATTGTTTTTGTTCCTTGTTTTGTGGTT
>JAGFPH010001480.1:143809-182454 GCA_018207615.1 Philaenus spumarius
ACCTTCATAGTTTTCTTATTTTAGATAAGATCAAGCTCAAGTTTTGAGGCCCTGGCTACGGCCTTGTTTTTTGTGTTGTATGTGTTTACATTTAAAATAGGTGCATAATTTGTTTATTGGGTTATCTTTGCCATTACTTTTTTTTTTTTAATTGCAGTAGAACCTTGGTTATTTGAGTTTCTGTATTCACCGAGGCAAATAAAAAAAAATTTTCAAAATCAATTCTGTTAACTTACATGCATGAATTAATTTCCATAAAGAATTCATAGCTTTAAAGGATTTCTCAATAAGTGAATTTATAATAAAAACTTTTGTGTTAGATTTAACAGAAAGAAAACAAAACTGTTGTTTGCCTTGCACATACTGAAAACATTTCCGCTCCTTACACAATGCAATAGAGTAGATGACAAAGCGGTATTGGTCCTGTTTACACTCCCCCCTTGCGGCATCGCATTTAGGACTCACCAGACTTCCCCCTGCTACTGTATTTTGTTCTTTTGTTTTTAGTCGGTGTCGGTGTTAAACTTTGTAAATGGGAGTGTCAATATGAATGGAAAACGAAAGCGTGTTCTTTTATCTTCAAATCATAAATGGGAATCAATTAAATGATTAGATGAATGTGATTCAATAAGAAAAGAGGCAAGTGATTTAGGTGTTGAGGAAGTGACTGTCTGGGATTGGAGATGAAATAGATCGGAAATTGAAAAGTGGTATCTCAACGGTATTCAAATAAAGAACAGGCTAGAAAATCAAATCAAATCAATGAAAAAAAGCGACCATGAAAAAGCTTTGAGGCATTATTTTTGTGGTTTTTATTGCAGTAGCTTACAGTATCCAATTATTTTATTTGAGTACATTATCAAACTTCCTTTTTTTAAACTATATTATTATTTAAAGCCAAATAAAATAGATTTTGAAGTAAGTATGGCTCCAAATCAGCCTAAAATGACGGAATTCGCACCTCAATGGTTTTCTCATGGCCTACTGTACTATCCAAGTTTTTGGTTATCCCAGGTCTGCCCCGTCCCAGTTACCTTGGATAATCAAGGTTCTACTGTATATTTAGGCTAATTTATGGTATTTTCTAGAGTCAAACATTATTTCAGAGTCACTAATGGTTTACACAAATTTAAATTGGTATGTGTGTTGCGACAGTAAGCTAGTATATTGAAAAAAGAAAAACGTTTTATGTAAAGACATAGGAACGTATTTATTTTTTTTTCTAACATAAATATATCTGAAAATTAGATAAATAATGTTTTTACTGCATAATGATGAAATGAGAACAGTGCATTAATAATAACAATTGTTAATCAAGCGACTTCCCCGCTGGAAAACTGTGTAGCTAACCCCAACACTAGTTAAAGAAAAATCGAAGAATTATTGAGATTTTAGATAAAAAATGCTAGGTATATCGGATTATTCTATTGGAATAAGCTCGAGAAGCGCTTTCAAACCTAAAAATCGGCCTTCCGAATTTGCTCAGGTACGTAACCAAAGGGGAGGTTTTGGAGGTCCCTTCTGTTCAGTATTTTTTAGGACAAAATTTGATTTGTTTGTGACTCCGTACAATAGAATGAGATACGGAATATTGAGATTTATCGACCAAGCAGGACCAACGAACGGCAGTTGTTTTGTTTACATACTTAACTTTATGATCCTCTAGTTTTTGCACTGCAGGGCCAAACTTTTGCACCCTGACATCCCCCGCATTCTCGGAAGTTGTGGACTCTGTCTGTAGATGTCGCAGCAGAAAGTGTGGTCGGTGCGTTGTACCACAGACTATAGAATTACTCCAGACCTCTCACTGCCATAGGAAAAAGGGTGCGGGAAAATTGAGTTAGTTTTGATCCGCTAGAGTTCAGGTGCGTAGCTACTGTAAGTTATTATCAGACCAATGTTGCCAGATCGCACGAGTGATATGGTGGGGGCGAGCGAGTCATGCTGATCAAGGTCACGTCGATGTGACAGGGTCGTGTCTTACTGTTCTACCGTGTGTACTGGTTTCTTGGGTCTGTTTGACTGATTAGAACTTATCTTTATTATTTTAAATATCTGTAGCGTGATAATAATTGATTAGCTATCTCATGAACGTTAACTGTATTTAATTCAATGACAAGTATAGCAATATACATTAAGCACAATATTACAGAAGGTATTGTGATAATATGTAAAATAATAACTGGCAAATTAATTCCTGCGAAAGTAATTGGTAATATTGTTTATTTTTAGTATACAGTATATAATAAAATACCACACTATCAGACTGTCTAACTGGTTTTCAACAACAAAAAACAGCACTGATGAATTAAAAATATATATAAACAATGCAAATAATAATTTGTATACCGGTACGTATTACAATATAATAACTGTATACCTACCATGACAAATTTATTAATAACTGGTACAGGTACATAATAGGTATATTCAATAGATTACTCATCAGAAAACGGTCACACATAATTTTACTGTGAATAAACATTTACACAGGTATCCTATTCAAGCAATAGTGCTTCACTTATTAAAATGAACAACACTATACAATAAGTATGCGAACTTGATTTAGAACAAAACAAAAGCAACATTTCAAATTGTATTATAAACTAAAAAATAAAAACAACAGAGTTCCGTAATAATTGTAAAAGTAACACATCCACAAAGAAACATCAATGTATTCTACATGTATATTTTACCTGCACAAAAAAAGTGCACTGTGTTCACTGGTTGAACACATATACTGACACATTTATTATGTATATTTTAACTCAAAACTAGCAGCAAAACTATTTTAATTTAATGTACATGGATAAAACTGACATAAACGACACTAAACATTGGCTACTCAATACCCTTCTATTTATTAATAAATTAAACAGTTTGAATAATGATAAGAGTAATAATTACAGTAACTGTGCTATTATAAAAACAAACAGAATTTAAAATAGTGAATCCATCTTTGGGACGATAACTTTTGTTTGGAACGGAAAACAATGATTAAAGCCCAATTTCTTACAATATAGGTCTAATTACACATTTACATTCATTTATATATAACTAAAAACTATTCCGTAAACAACCAAAAACAACTCTTGAAATAAATAAATTTTGTGTAAATTATAACAAACAGATAGACAACTTTGCAAAAACAGATATTTGCCTCACGGGACTTTAAGACGGATATTTCCGCAAAAAATTAAAACAGAGTTTTCACAGAATTTTGAGTCGATTTTGAATAAATTGGGTTTTATAATTTTACTTTTATAACTACCCTTAAAATTCAAACATCGAAAAACCAAACAGAAATATATAAAATCACACCAAACGTACAGACAGACAGACGAAAAACGTTGCCAGACCTAGTGGCTTTATATATAAAACAATTTTAGAAAAACTAAAAATTAATCAATTTTTGTGCCGTAGTTTGGCCTACATTACTTTAAATGGACGGGTTTTGTTACTTTTCATTTTACCGTATAATTTAAACGGTAAAACTAGTGAAAAGATGGAACACTATTTCGCGACTTGGGCTCGTCCGTACAGAACACACGAATTGAAACCACGACTTTTAAATTTTAGCAATTGGTTTTCCCTTACCCAAAAACATTTGAAACGATACCCCTTACAGAATTTTCAAAATGTTAACACAATCTTTTCAAAATTTTGATAAAAAAACTTGACCCCGACGCGCTACGACTTTTGAACTCTCAAAATCAGTTTTCCCGTACCCAACAACATATAAAACGATACCCCACACTGTGTTTTCATAATTTTGACTTATTAATTTCAAAATTTTAACCCAAAACCGTGACCCCGACGCGCTACGACTCACGCTAGAAAGCTCAAAAGCTTTTTAACTCTCTGCAATAAAATTACGAAGATTTTGGAACCATCAGAAGTTTTCTACTTCTAGCATTCTAATGCGAGCCGAAGTTATTAATAATTGTTATGTACCGGTATTATAAAAGTAGGTTTTAGTCGTAATTCGAATTCAAATAAATTAACCATTGTATGTATTGGAGCTATGAGCCAGTAACCACTGCAACGGCAGAGAGAGCTTTACAGTTTTAAGATGTAGGCTACCTGAGGAGCACAATGAGATATTCCCGACTCAATGGCCTGGCCTTAGCCAATGTCAAAAGAGAGAGAAATTTAAGTAATAAATGTGATTTATCAACAAAAAAAAAACTAGACGTATGGTAACTGAAAATTGGCAGTGTGATTGAACATTTAAAAACATTAAATAAGGAACATATTTTTATGTTTGTGATTAAAAAAAAAAATAACGTTGCTGTATTTACATTCTCTTGTTTAAAATTAATAAACCATTTTAGATACTACCTGAAAAACAGTAACATGTGTAACAGAGGTTTTTAAATTACTGTATTTATGTGTTAATAATTATAAAGCGCAATGAACCACGTTAGTTCTGACTAAGCACAAAGAAATAAGTAAGTAGAATTTATATTTTTGAAAGTGCTTTTGTGTTGTTTAGGCCTACTGCTTAACTTCTTGGAGCACTGTAACGTTTAGGCACAAATGAAGATGAAGCATTAGTGTAATTAGCAATTACATTATTACTTAATTTCCTTTCTTATATGATTCATGCCTTTTTGAAAATATTACTTGTAGTTAAATTTAGTCTGTACTGTATCTGCAACAACAGCTGTTATTAAAATATGATTTAATAGTATATTTCATCACTAGGACCGAAAGTGACGCTTTTCGATACGAGCTCAAGTTTAACGACTGAGGCGAAGCCGAAGTCGGAAAATGAGCGAGGATCGAAAAGCTACTTTTGGCCCGTGTGATGAACGATACTTTTCATCACACTGTTATTAATAGTATTAATAATAAAGTTCATACATATTTTGTTTAAATAACCTATCGTTTGTCAATAACATTCCTGGAGTACAATGATAACATAGTTTACGTTTACAGCACTAACTAAATTATAGAGATCAGCTATTATTAATTTTAATATCAATAGCGATACTAATAAGGAAAAGTGTATCTTGTCTTTGGTGTTTTATTCTGTCATTAATATTAATAGACACAATACACTACTACCGATACAGGTACATAAATAAACTTACTGACGTACTTTTTTAAATAATAAGTTACAATTTACAACATACACGCCATTAAACTGGTATTATTTATTTTATTTCATTAACTTTAAATCAAAACTACATGAGTAATGTATATTACATTTAACAACACACGCTCACATAATGGTAAGCAATTCTATTCAGTTCAAAATATTTTGTCTACTTTGAATAAAATAATACATTGATTAATTCAAGTGCATAACATTGTACGCGTGGATTAAACTAAATAATTATATAGTATATTAAAGGCAAATGTTGCATAATAACGATAAATGACATTACTTTAGAAACAGAAAGGAGCGGTTAGAATATTTTGCTATTAGGCCTACATTAGTTTAATGTAACATTTTTGTATTAAGGTATTCTGAATTTTAAGTTTTCCATAATAGTCATTTCTTTATCTAAATAATTATGTAATATCTTTCCTTTTGTCTCATATTGATATTGAGATATTATGTTACTGAGTGTATTTAGCCTAGCCAGGCACAAAACAATAATTATCATTTTAATTGAAGTTGAAAGAATATTGGAAATTATAAATTTAACACTCAACTAAAGAAAACTCACTCCATATTTAAAATGTTTAATTTGCAAAGCCTTTATGTAGCCAAGCTACCATCGTCACTGTACAAATTAAATTAACTAAAAAGTAAGTACTGAAATGATTTGCATATAACATGATTAAAATATTAGATTTTTATTTAGTTACGTTAAAAAATGGTAATTAATAATTGTTAGGTTTAGAATGGTAGGAGAGGCAAAAGGCGTGCGTTATGTGCGCATCAAAAACAACCTTGCCGTAAATGTTTGAAAACGTAGAAACGTTGAAATCTAGATTATAGATTTTTTTAAATTTCTTAAATAATGGTAAGGTACCGTACACTTCTGAATATATTAGATAGTATGTACTTACCACTATTGTTGACCCATTTCCTGCATAATTCTGGTACTTTTGGAAATGTGAACATACGCATTCCTTTAACTTTATGGGCACTGTTTGTACATTTCTTGAACGAACAAAGGTTGCATGACATGATGATTTCAAACACTCACAACACCCCCAAAAGAAGACCTCACACCAGACTGATGTGTTTATAAAAGACGAGACACTCGTCAACACATCCCCCACACTGTTTCAGCATAGAGATAAGGGGTGAAATACAGATGACAGCCTACTCTACAGATAACGTAAAACTTTGATGTAGCCTTCACTTTGTTCTTCGTTGTTTTGAAGACGATTCCACAACTAATTATGAGCCGTTTTCTTAGTACAGGCATTTTTTACTTAAGAGTAAATAAAATATAAATTAATTGGAACAACGTAATTTTGTGATAAAGATGTTTTCAATAAAAACATGCTCAATGTAAATAAATGTTGAAAACCGTTTGTTGTACAAATAATAAGTAATATTATTGAATTGTAAAATGATACGTTTATTAGGTTGTGGCTAAACTTGTTTGTTCCCAAACTTTTTACTGGGGTCTAATTCTTCGGTAATATGTGGGTCATATTTTAAGGTATTATTTAGTTAATTTATAGGATAATATAGCACTTTTAATAGGTAATATTTCTAGTGATTATACCAGAAAGCATAGTCTTGCTCTTTAATAAACACAATAATTAAATTAGAATCAGATAAATTTGTAAGTTTGTTTCTAAACAGAGCTCTGATCTACGCACGGAACCCAGCGTACAGTGGCTAGCTGCTGTACGCTCAGTCAGAAGTCGGATGCCGAGCAGCATGGGCGTACATTTGGCAACACTTTTCAGCGTACATCGATGGTGGCGCGCACTGAGAATGAGCGTACAAATTGACGTTTAAAAGCGCACCCATTTTTAACATGGCAGTGAGATGTCTGTAGTAATTCTATAGTCTGTGGTTGTACTAAATAAGTAAATCTGTGAAACTTTTATTCGTCGTGGTAAAAGTAATATTATCAACCATGAGCCGTAGGCTTTATAAGAAATGCAATAAAGACAAGGTCAAGGAACGACTTTGAAGTTTTTTTTAAACTGATGAGCCAGCAACTTCTGATGTAGCAGCTTCTGCGTCAGCGACAACAAACAACCTTTAGTTCACCCTAAAAAGAAGTTTTCTGCTATTTTGTGTAGAAGAAAAGTTTTTGTTCCAGCTATAGACGAAATGATTGTTAATATTGAGACAAGATTTGACAAAAAAGAGAGTTCCTCTCAGCCATAAAAGTACTCTTACCGGAAAAGTGCAAACTGGCAAACACTCCTCTGTTACAAAATTTAGTTTTGTTGTATGACGACAAGGTATCTCAATCTGTTTTGGATTGGGAATATGAACTATGGTGCCAAAAGTGGAGTGGAGTTAAGGAAGAAGATAGGCCTAACAAGCTTTGGCCATTTTAGATTTATGCAGTAAGTTTTTCTATCCTAACATTATCCTTACTTTTGCAGGATATGCTAGAAGAATAAGCATTTGCTTATGGTTTTTATTCACTTTATAGCTAGCAAATCCTTAAAATTACTAAACAGGCAAATTAGTTTAAGCAAACGCTTGAAATTTCCATCCCCTTGTCCTCTGTAGGATATGGTAGAAGAGCATTTGTTTAAGACTGATCAAAATTGGCCCAGTAGAACTCTACAAACGGGTGTTAAGGGAAAAACTCTCAATTTTTATATAGTCTCTTAAAATATTAAGTTAACCTATAAAATTGATAAATTTATTCAAGGTTTTACGGTGGGACTGTTTATTACACGACACGTTTACTAATATTTATAATGATTCTGTTACAGGTGCAAAAAAGTCATGGCTGTCTTTATATATCATATAATGGGAAGGAAATAGCTTACAAAGAATACGAAGTTCTTATACTTGTATAAACAACATGATACTCTTACGTTAATATGGTTATTTATGTTTAAAATTAATTTATTTTTATATTTTGGCTGTTGAAGCAATTAAAGTTATTATTGTAATATTGAGTTCTATATTTAAACCTGAAAGTTGCTTCATTTTTACCGAACGTTTTGTTTAAATTGGGAGTGTCATGTAACAAGTTGTCTAGGTTTACCTATTTAACACTTTCCGTGTTACGCCATTTTACAGTCCTAATAGCAATAACTAGCAAGTTGGTGCCCTCGGATCGAGCTTGCGACTTAAACCGCGTCAGTCCTACACGTTCGACCTATGACTGAGCGCGGGTATAACTGCAAAATAAAATCTATTAATTTCATGCCCACTTTTTGTGAATCACTTTAAATAAGTTATAAAACCTTTTCTGAATAGTAAAAATAATAATATTTTTACGTAAAACACATTTATTTAATAAAAAATGTGAATAATTAAAATTAATTATATTAGTGAATGACTTTTTATTTATTTTTGAAAACAAGTGCTAGTAAAACCTGAATGTGTTTTATATAACATAATTCGTAAATTATCAAAATAGCAATGACACAAAATTAAATTTTGTATGTTTATTTATCATAATTTATTAAAAAATTTTCTTTTTCTAAATAAGTTTTTATTGGAATTTTATTATAAAATGTACATAATATAATTAATTTAGATTTATATAAAAATATTAATCACTCATAAATCAAGAGAAAAAGAGGACAAAGCGAAAAAATGAACTGTTAAGACGTAATTTCGTTATTTTTAAATTCAGCAATTTCCTAACATAAACTTCTATTAAAAACTCATCTCGGGCAAATCTGGACTTTAACTGCTTTATAGCCTTTATACATAATTTTCACCCGAAGGAGGGAATGATACTACTATCTCCCTAGCTAAGGAATCTGGTGTCATCGATTAAATTAGGTATTGAAATTTATCTTCAGGTTCAATTTCATTGCCCTCATGGACCAATTGTCCCCAAAACCCAATCCAATTCTTTACATTTCCATCAAAGAGTTATAATTCTAACTTACTGTAGGTAAGTGAAAATATCGTTTAGGCCTATGGGAAACTGACTCACCATTTTCGCTGCTAGTAGATGCATTTAACATTTTCTCATACTTAGCCTTTATGAAAAACCATTTCTTTTCATATTCCTCTTGACTGTCATATTCCGCCTCCAACTATGTATCATCAGTGTCTCCGACAAGCTACAAGTTCTTAATTTCCCCATCTAATACTATTAAGTTGCCAATCTTGCTTTCAATGGCTGAGAAACTTGCTTTCATCTGTGTTTCTTTACTACTAAAAGGCAATTCTTCTTTATTTAAAAGATCTTCTAATTCATTATGAGCCTTAGTGAAGAGTCTTCTTACTTGTTTTCTCTCCCTTTTCAATTTATCTAGGCCTTCCATTGTTGAAGTTATTAACTAGGCCTATATACTTTTTAAATTATCCTGTAACAGTCGCCAAAATGTCTTGAAACTTAATTTTGTGGACTCATCTAAGCTATAATTGAGCAACAAGCAATATTCACATGTAAAACAACTTTATTAAACTGAAAACACAAATATTAAAATACATAAAATTGGTCTTCTCTTAAGCTAGCCATACACATGGTCTGATTTGTAGGACGACCGAGTTGGACTGCAAGTTGGATGCGTTTCACCACTCACGATCCAACTTAGCATCCAACTTTCGATCCAACTAACGTTTCCATTAATAATAATTCCATTAACAGCTGATTTTAAACTTTGAAGCCATTATTTACTTTTCTAAATTTTAGGTTAGGATTTTATTAAATTGTAGACCTGAGCATTGCTGGTTCTTTTAACCTTTATTAGGCCTATTTATAACTGATGTTATAATAAAAAATAATTTCATTTTGGACATTTACGATCTTAGTTTTAAGGTTATTATTAATCCTACATCTTTATTATAAAGAAACTATAACATAATTATGTGTGTAGAAAGTTACAACAGGGTTGGCGTGCGGAGCACGCTTGGGTATCCCTAGTAATAAATAAAAAATATACACATTGATTTACATTATTCAAATAGTTCTCAAATTTTCAACTCCCAAGACAAGAAATCATTCCAATTTATCTTCTTTCCAGGTACATAGTGGTAGTTGTATAAAAATGTACAGCAATTACTATGTGCAAATAATTAGACTAACCAATTCCCTATATTTTCCGTATACTTGACAATCACTTTTATTTTTAAATATAGTAGACAACCGCCTATATTTTTCAGTATAGAAAACAATCCCTATATATTTTCAGTATAGTAGACAATCGCCTACATTTTTCAATATAGTAGACAACCGCCAATATATTTTCAGTTTAGTAAACAATCACCTGCACTTTTCATTATACTAAACAATCCCCTATATTATGTCAGTATACTTTCAATCGCCTACATTTTTCATTATAGTAGACAACCGCCTATATTTTTTTCAGTGTAGTAAACAATCACCTGCATTTTTCATTACACTAAACAATCCCCTATATTTTTTCAGTATACTAAACAATCACCTGTATCTTTAAATATATTAGACACCCGCCTAATTTTTTTTAGTGTAGTAAACATTCAACTATATTTTTCAATAGGTTAAGAAATTATTTTTGAACTATTGCGACGCAGAGATGCTCACAAACATGTCAGTTTGCATAAATTGCATCCCTTGTGTTCACAAACACCTATTCTCTCGGTACAATTCAATAAATTCCAAAAACCATTTATTATCCATTATTATAGAAGTAAAAATGTACAAAGTATAGGGGAAAAGGGAAGATCAAACAACAACAAGAAGAAAGTTTAAAATGACAATTGGATGATCACCCCACTCACAGTCCGACTACGTCGGAAGTTGGAAGTCGGATCATCTTGTAGTCTGATCTGGGACTCCGATTTGTAAGATCATCCAACTCGTCGTCCATCAAGCCCATTCACGCTCCTACATCGGACATCGGATATTGAATCGGACAGTGTATGGCTAGCTTTACACATATTTGCGAACCACATCTGCTCCAAATACCATGTAACAATTCTAAAAACATATGTTCAAGTCAAACAACTTACAATCTGTGCACTTGAACTACAAAGAAGAAAGCATATTATCAACTAATATTTATAACAGTAATAAAACATAAATTAAAATTGAACAATTTGGAGTTTTTCTAGTCCCTAGTTTTAATGGAATTTTCGTTTGAAATTGTTAAATGGCCGCCATTATGATATTTATTAACCAATTATTGCAATTAAAGTGTCATTCGGTTGAAATGAAAAGGGTTTCAAATTTAGTGTCTAGTAAAATTTTGTTTTAGTAGCTGGTTTTCATGGAATTTGACTTTAAAAATTTTAAATGGCCGCCATTTTGAAATTTGATGAGTCTGATCAAAGATATTTTTGTAAAATGTTTATAGCTGTAGAGTTAAAGTGTACACCAAGTTTCATAAAAATATCTCCAAGGGCTTTTGAGTTAGGCCTATTCATTTTTTATTTTAATACAAAATGGCGGATATGGCTAAACTAAGCCGAAATCGAAAAAATGTTATACTACATTTTCGACTTATTTTTGCATGTAGAATCTGAATCTGCATAGCTCGCTACAAAAATAACTAAACAAATAATAGTTAAAAAAAAATTAAAATGATGGTTTTAGGCTAATTTTAGTTGTTGTAGACAATTACCAAGATTTTGTTTTTAGTTTTTTGTCGATAACTCGGTTATCCTTTGACCTACTGAAACTACAAAAAAAAAAATTTTGTCTGTCGTTAAAAAATAAAAATACCGGTATTTTGTCTCTTGTACATTTTTTGTAAAGTTAATGGTTTAAAAAAAAAAAAAAATTTTTTGTGTTTGGTACATTTGTTAATCGTAACATATAAAATGCTTATTCCAAATTTGAATTTGATATCTTATCTATTTCCAGGGTTACAGTGAGTTTTTGTAAAAAAACAAAATGGCGGATTACAGCTAAACTACTAAGCCCAAATCAAAAAACTTTTATACTAGATTTTCAAATTATTTTTGCTTGTAGAATCTGAATCTGCAAAGCCCGCTACGCTAAAGTAAACTGAATCACCCTGTACATCGGCTAGAACGACAGCTGGGTAGGTGTGAAACAGGCCTGTAGCTATGGTCTAAACCACATATTTATCCTCTAGAAATCTAAATCAATTTTAAGTGAAATAAGATGAACGAACGATTATAAACAATTCGATCTATGACTCAATTTGTCGTTGTTTAGTTTCTGGAATTGTTTAGTTACGTTCCACTAGCATAACCCGTCGCAGCTTCGCTCGCAATCTTTTACAGATAAAAAATACTGTACTGATAATATTTAAATAAATAAAGAAATAAAGTGTAGTTAAAATTTAAGTGAAAACTTTCAAATAAAAAATTAAAACTTTATGAAATTAAATTAGATTTGTTAATAATAATAGGAAAAAAAACTGAATTGTAAAATTAATTGATTTAGTTTTAGGAACCTCTAATGTACGGGCTATTAGCCTCCTGTAGGTCCTCGAAGGCATGTTTGAAGGAATGGCAATAAATATTATTATTATGATATTTAAAAACTGATTAACTTGGTAATAATTTATTTAAGGTAAATATAATATAGTGTTAATGAAATGAAGAAATGCTAAATATTTTACCCAGTGAATATCAACTCCTCCTATACAGTGGCGTACCAAGGTCTTGTGGCACCCGGGGCGGGATATTATTTTGTTACCCCCTCAAAAATGAATTGTGAGTATATTTTCCAGTGAAAATATAGTCCAAATTTCTAAAATAAACTAAAAATTAACTGGCTATACAGTTCTTGTGTACTGCTGCTGTTTGAACAAGATAAGTGGATAAAAAAAGGAACATTATTTTTATATATACAGGTTTAATATAGCCTACTGCAAACAAATTAATTTGCGTGTAAATATTTTGATTTGATTGTTAATAGTGTAGTAAACATAACTTAATTCTAAAAAGTAAATTGTCAAACCCTCTTGAAGGAAAGTCTTAATTTTGTTTATCTAAAACCATTAAGTATTCTGTTGACTAACATAAATACAATCAACAATATTAACATTTTTTACAAACACTATTAGACTAATCCTATAAAGAAAAGAACAAAGACTAAACAAAAACAAACACAGCCTTTTAATAGGGACTTAGGTAAAATCACAACTCGTTCTCTAGTTTCAGAGCAGACGGGTGGGTTGGGGTCAAGGCGGGGGTACATGTCTAAAAACATCCGCCGCGCCGGAGTGCGGCAAAATTTTGTAATGTTTTTAATGTACCAGGTTTTTCGTAAATTTCCGATAGCGTCAAAAGACGCTTTGGGTTAGGTTAGTATCGTTCCCCAAAAGATATTTGTTTGTTTTAACAAGCAAAAAAATTAAAGTGAGGGGGAAGGACATTTTTTACACACAGTGTATACAAAAACGTGTTGGTGGATATTTCCTGTTTACGGACATAATATGGAATTATGAAAATTGGTGTAGCAAGTGTGTTACTACACCACTGTATAAAATATATAATGAAGATCAATATCGTGCATATACAATGGGTAAAGAAATGTTAACTTCAAGAGAACTTTGTGAACCTTCTTTTAATTATCTTTTGAGAAAGTCTAAAAACATTTTATAAATAAACTAATGCTGATATATACTGTTTTATTTATCATACATTTCAGTTTATATAAATCATAAATATTGTTAGTCAGTTTTAATCAACTCCAATGCTCCAACTCTTGATACTCTTCAGGAGAGATGTTAATATTGATGATAAACTCGTCAATATCCATCTCCATGGATTCGGTAACGCTAGTGGTAGTGGTAACGGTGTTAACAGGAGCAGAAATGGTGTTAGTAGCAACGCAGGTATCATCCTTTTGCCAAGATACCTGTGTCCTATCAGATTTCAAAATATAGAATCCTCAATTGTTTTTACTTCCCATTCCATATTACTGTATCCATGAGCTTTAATTTCGTTCACGCTATCCAGTAATGCTCTGAAATGATTAAAAATAACTATAATGTTTAGGAAATTCGATTACTTTACCGAATAAATAATATATCGGTATAAAGTTTCACTATAATTCACCACTCCATTTGAGCAATATATCCTCTTATTATAGGAACAGGGTTTTCGAATAACCGAGACTAAGAGATTCTAAGAGAAGTACTAACAATCAAATTGCAATCCATACTTTAAACTACAACCACACATTTTTAGAACCAAAAATACATATAATAAAATAATACATAACAGATTACCAGGTATAAAATCTTGTATAGACTCATGTTTTCTAATTAGTTAAACCTTTGTTCTTTCCATTTTCGGAATAAAATGTTTAAAAACGTCATTTACCTAAAAAACTAGATTAGACACCATGTCTTTATCATTAAAAAAACGTTCATTGGAAGTGATAAAACGATTTTTACGGCACAAGAGTAATTTCAAAGTGTTATTAATCAACCGAATTTTGTCATTGTGGAAAAACAATTGTACATTTAAACATACAAAAAAAACAGGAGTGTATTGATTATGGATTTTCAGAATTAAAACGTCTGTAACCGGTCATTACACAATATTTTGTCGGTCCAAGAATTTTTACACAAAAATTTTAAAGAAACTAATTTAATATAAAATTCTTACTATAGTTGTTGAAAATTGATATAGATTTAGCATGGTTACATCTCAACTGCTAGACTGTAACACTGCTAAGTAAAAACAATGACCGACAATATGTCACACCTAAATGAAATAAAGAATGGCACCTTATAAAAATTAGAGAATACATGTGTCATATGGCCAGGAAGGATTAACATTTTTATAGTTGGCTCTATTTTGACACTTTACTGAAATTTTCAAGTGGAACCTGAAGCATACTTTTTCGTTTCCCTGTTTAGTCAGGTTGACACAAAGATTCTAAATGACAACGCCAAGGGGTTTCTTATTTTTATTTTTCTAGTTACTTTCATTCTTCCACACATTCCAATGATCACAAGTTCAGATAATTTTCAATGAAAGATTCTAAATAACTATCAAAGTTGTTTTGCAATCAACTCCTATAAAAGCGAGTGTTCGTCCATCCACGTACGTGAGTAACATATAATATAACAGATGATTTAACCCATCATTTGTGAACCCAGTGTAAATTATAGTTTGGGGTTATGTTTACAACTTCAATTGTTCTAATTTCTTGTGAAGTTGATTTCTTTTAAATTTGAATTATAGAACTAATATATGCTATAATAATATACGTCATAATATTTGCTTTGAGGTTATAAACTGTATATAAATACAACCTTTTATCATCAATATATTTGTTTATACAAATTTAAAGAAGAGATACCTATTCATTTAACAGCTGATCTCACCCATCATCTGTAATAAACAAACCCAGAGTAGATTATAGTTTGGGGTTATGTTTACAACTTCAATCGTTATAATTTCTTGTGAAGTTGATTTTTTTTTAATGTGAGTTATAGAACTAATGCATGCTATAATATGTTATATGATTTTCTTTGAGGTTATAAACTGTATATAAATACAACCTTTTATCATCAATGTATTTGTTTATACAAATTTAAAGAAGAGATACCTATTTGTTTAACTTCGGAAACATTCGTACATCTTCGTATAACATATAAACATATTCGATTATTAATTTCTTCACTATAATATTAATAACTTCTAAATCATTTGATCTATCAATATGAAATAAAAAGCATTAAAAGATAGTATTTTTATCTTATCTTACTAAACGAGCAATCTTTATTTAAATATATAATAACGTATGTAAATAAAAATGTTTAACAAATTGGCCTACAGTTTTATAATCCTTATTATTGTACACATTTACCGAGTTAAAAATTCCTATCAGCATAGTTATGTATAGGCCTTAATGTTGCTTTTAAATAGTTTGTTTTTAAATTATGTATTTCTGATGTGTATCTAATTAATCAGCCTGTGGTTTTTCACAGGGGCTTACTAGTAACAATAATAAATTGCAAGAGCAAGCCTTTTTTATATTTGTTACTTGCATAGCCAAGTTTTTTGTATCACGTTATGGAATCAGCAAAAATTTCTAACTGCACTGCCGCATTTCCCACTCTCATTTTAGGTACTTTGTCGAAAAGCTCTAAAATAACTAATTTATTTTTTAAATCATGATGTTTCTTTTGTGAATTCGCCATGATTCTCATGTAGTATAGGTCTATTGCACACACACAAAAATATTCTTTTAATGGTTGAATGATTTAAAACCGTTCTATACAGTTTACTATACTCATACTTAAATTATAGGCCTACTTTAGTTAACAATGATAACTTTCTGATTTGAAAAAACCCTAAATTTTACTACAGTAACCTGTGACGTAGCACTAACCTTCAGAAACATAACTGAGAAATGAAATAATTGACATTTAACAAAAACTACTCTGCAGTCAGGTAAACACCTTTTAGTAACCTCAAAACTAAAAGTTGCAACTAGTTAAGAGAGTTAAATCCTATGTAGTACACTCCTGTCTACCCCCACTAACATGCATATTTATATAGGGTATTGCTTGCAGTTATTGTTCTAGGCCTACTGTACAACAATTTTCAAATGTTTCATAAAACAAGTGAATTCCGCACTAGATCCTTGCTGTACCTATTACTAATATTAAAAACAAATATTTTATTTTTCCGCATACTACTATGATCAACTATCACCTCTTTCTATGTATACACTGCTTCACATTAAATCTCTGTTCAACTGCAGCTAGTATCACATACTAAACATTTTTTAGTGTCAGCAACACCTATGAGTAAATTTAACAGTTTGTTTTTACATGGATTTATTAAATACACATTAAACTCATACATAGAGTAACATCTTCAATTTGAACAAAGAATATATCTGTAGGTCCTAATATATCATATATGTCCTAATGATAATTAAGAATTTTAATATGAAATGAGCAGGATAAATAATCCAAAGGCTAATTGAAATAAATACATAATAAAGAAATTTGGTTACAAATAAAATTAAAGTAGAACACACAATCGTGTAAGAGATATAAAATAATAATAACGAAGTAGGCCTATATCATGAAGGCAATAAATATAGGTACAACCTCTGTGCTTAGGAATCAAACGTCTATTTAAAACTAAGAAAATCGTATGATCATCTAATCCAGGGGTTCTCAATCTTTTCCAAGGACTGTACCCCTTAATGCAAAATAAAAATTTTGCGTACCCCCTGGCTGTTATCGGGGGGGGGAGGGAAGGGGGTAAATTAAAAACACTTTTTTACATAAAAACACAATATATTTGAAAACATATTTGAAACGCATTAAAACAAATTAAAGAGAAGGATGAGCTTGCTTCTTTTTACATAAAAATCACAATACTGTATATTTGAAAACATATTTGAAACGCATTACAAAAAATTAATGAGAATGATGATCTTGCTTCTGTTTACATAAAAAAACACAATATATTTGAAAACATATTTGAAACGCATTACAAAAAATTAATGAGAAGGATGAGCTTGCTTCTTTTTACATAGTTCCTCAATGTTCGGCTCAAGTTTCGTTAAGTACAACCTTAAATCGTCCTCAACATTAAGCTTGTTTCGGTACTTACTTTTTAAATATGTTAAGCTCGAAAACCCTCTTTCACAAAGGTATGTAGTGGAAAATCCAATAAGAATTTTTACAGCAGTATTTGAAAGTTCTTGGTACTCCTTTCCAACACTGATCCAAAAATCCAACAACGTAGCACTCAAATATATTTTTTTAAACTTGTGATCACATGATAGTTCAATAAGTTGTTCTTTTTCTGATGTTGTCATGTTGCTCAATGTTGCATCAAACGAAAAGGGGTCACGGATCCAGTACAACTTTTTGTCTGCGGGTGGGAAGTATTCTCTTATACTGGTCTTCAATGAGCTGAGGTGATGTCCAATTTGAGTTTTAAGGTCAGCAAATATGCTTTTTTCGTTTTCTTTCAAAAATGCGTTCAATGTTTCAAAACTATTACAGTTGTTGTTTTCTATTTCATTTTCCCAGAGTGTTATTTTTTTTATCATTGCGTTTGTTTTGTTTTCAACATAGAAAATATCAGAAACACTACCTTGCATAGACTTATTCCAGATGTTCAGCTTTTCAAAAATATCACTCAAATAAGCCAATTTTAAAAGCCAATCAAAATCAATGAGTACTGATGATAAATTAGATTTGTGCTCTGTGAAGAAAAGATGCAATTCTTTGTGGAGCTCAAACACACGGACCAGCACGTTTCCACGTGAAAGCCAGCGAACTTCAGTGTGTAAAAGCAAGTTCCCATGAAGACTACCCATATCTTGACAAATGATCTTAAACTCGCGAGATTTTTGAGGCCTAGTTTTGATAAAATTCACAATTTTTACACTCTGGTCGAGGACTTCTTTTAACTCATCAGGAAGGTGCTTGGCTGCCAAAGCCTCACGGTGAAGAACACAATGAGTAAAGTTACACTCAGGCGACACTTTTTTTATAAAACCTACCAGTCCAATTATGTGACCGCTCATGGCCTTGGCACCGTCAATACACACTGACACACAGTTTTTCCAATCAAGCCGGTTCTCGGAAAAAAAAGAATCCAAAAGTTTGAAAATGTCTCGCCCTTTTGTAGAAATATTTAGTGGCTTACAAAATAAAAGGTCCTCAAATACTTCATCCACACGTATTCCACGCACAAAAACGATCAATTGGGCTAAGCCAGCGACATCTGTCGTTTCATCAATTTGTATTCCAAACCACGGACTTTCCCGTATTGCTTGAACGAGTTGTTCTTTTGTATCGCTTGCCATGTCACTGATTCTCCGTGAAACTGTGTCATTTGACAGTGGTATATGTTTAATACTATTTGCTTCTTTTTCTCCAAACATGCAAGAAACTATCTCTAATGCAGCAGGGAGAATTAGGTTTTCACCAATGGTGTGGTTTTTCCCAGATTTGGCAATTAGATGGCTAACTTTATACGAAGCTTTCAGAGCTTTTTCATTTTTGTCTGTACCAGAAAAATGTTTTATAGTAGTTTTCATACTATTAAGATCTTCCAAAATACGTTTAAAATACTCTAAATCTTTTTTTATTAAATTTCCATGTTTACTCTCAAAATGACGTTTCAAAAGAGACGGTTTCATGGAGTTTTTGGATAATATTTCTAAACAAACCACGCATTGTGGAGAAGGCTCGTCTGAAGTTCCTGTCCAAGTAAAACCAAATTTTAAGTACGATTCGTCATACTTCCTTTTTTTATTTACCACTTTTTCAGGGTTTTTATTTTTACATTCGGATTGAAAATTACAATCAGGCCTACTTACGATTTTAGACGTTGATGGCCCAGCATCTTGGTCAAGATCTTCATGAGATATTTTCCGTTTGAGCCACTTATCCATTCTTAATGTTTACACTGATATTCCCACTTAAATCCGATAACAAAAGTCTTAAACTGTTTGAGCAGATTTGAGGTTATAATAACAACGGAAACGAACGACTGATAAACAACACAGACCAACAGGCAACGCTGCACTGACACTGATATGAGTCAAGGACACAAACTCTCACTCATCCCTTGTAGACCAGGAGATAAGAATTTGTTTTCACAGAATCATATGGGCCGATCGTAAAGGTTTTGTCTGCAATGGCGCGCGGAACAGACTATAAAATAGAAAACTTTCACGGAAGAAAACAAATAGCCTCCTAACACTAAAACAGTTTTACATTATATCAATCGAAAATAAAAATTCTAATATTTAATTTAATATACGGGAATTCATACAATTGTAATGCTTTGTTACAGATATTTTAGTTCCTAAATCAGTCTACAAAACTGTTGAACTGGCTCGTTTATTGGGCACCTAACCTTAAACGGCACCGCGTACCCCCTGATAATTTTTGCGTACCCCCAAGGGGTACGCGTACCACAGTTTCAGAACCCCTGATCTAATCGACCAATCAGAAGCGTCCAAACGAGTGAAAAGAGACTTAACAAGCAAAAAAAGCTTGATGTCATCGATGTTTGACAAAGGAACAGAAAGCAGTCTTGGAAAATCGCAATTACTTAAAGAGTCTACAATTAGCCTACTACAAGAATCGTCAGTGATTAAATTGGAACTTTTTCGTTTTAATCAACAAACAGTGTCGTGTGGAAAATTACTTTGACTTTAAGGTGTTTTGAAGTAAACTGTTGGTGAAAACATGTTTTCAGTGAGACAACAGTTAATTTGTGTTTCCTTATAATGGACAAATCAGTAACTGAATAGTGAAGAAAAACTATGGGTATAATAATTTCAAATATTTGTTATGATTTAAATGCTCCTGAAGGTGGCATTAGAAATAAGCCCACATCCCTTGTTCAATTTTCCACGTTTTATAGAAGCCTATAGATTTAAAGTGTAGGCTACTATAATTCTTTTTTTCATTTTCTGATGTTAATATTAAAACTTGTTAAATTAATTGATCAATTGACTTGTTATTGACCCAATCATCCATCTAGTTAAGTACCATCAAGCCTGAGAATCTGCATCCCTGAGGGATTAAAATCTATTATCAATAAAGTAAATTATTTACTTAAGAAACCACAACGTTGCAATAGTTTTTTCAATTTTATTTATAAATGACATGAGCAAAACTTTACTGGAATGTTTAGTACAGCATAAAACAACACTTTCTACAAATTTGCATGAAAAAATCAAAGTAGAAATAATTTAAAAAAATTTTAAACAAAAGTGTGACAAGATAATTAAACGTTCCCCATAGTAGGGTATGTTTGAACAGACCCTTGAACAAAGTAAAAAAATAAAAATATATGTATATAGGTAATCACATTTTTAAGGAATCAGTGATAATGGTGTAAGAAATAATAACAATATCTGTAACAGCCTAGTGAGGAATTATTTTATTTTATGAAAATTTACAATTTACTTCGGATTAGAACTTTTTTTACACTTAAAGCAACAAAATATAAACAATTTAAAAGATGAATTTTTTTGTAAAACTGAAAACATACTAGTGAAAAGCTTAGAAACTAAAATTAAATTGTTAAATTCACACAAAATTTATAAGTTTTAATCCTAACCAATGTTGCATTTAGATAAGTCTACTGAAAATGTCATTGAAGCAACAGCCCTCATTGTCCCACCAATTAAAGAGGCTGTGGTAATTTCAGTACAATGTCTTCATCTATAGAAACAAAACTGTAGTTTCAGAAAAATATAATTTTAAATTATCCTCATTCTTATGCATAGACTTGATCAAGTAGTCCTTCACATCTTTTGATTCAATCTGCCCCACAAAATACTTTTTAGAAGATTTTGTAGTAAACTGCACCAAAACAAAATCATTTAAATTTTCTATTATGCACTCAAATTCAAGATCATTCCCCAAAGGAACCGGAATGCCATCGACAATGTCGCTAAAGATTAAAGTATCTGAATCTTCATGTAGCCTACTGTAGCAGATCAACCCTAAAGATGCTGACATGTTGATCCAGCCAAACCTGCAAAATATGAATATTTTGAACCTTTAAATTTTCATTTAAGAAGTGGGTGTAACTCAATAAGTCTAATAAAGAAATGTTTCTTATGTTTTTTATAAACTTTGGGAATATTAAAAAAATGGGGTTCCTATTTGAAAAAGTGGCCATAATATGGTCAGCTATAAACAACAATTTTAGCCAAAATATTTCCCAGAAAATACTATAAAACTTTTGTCGGAGACCTTTTTCTATAAAAAGCATATTTTTGGATGTATTTAAAGTCCATTTGTTTCCCCGTGGAACCTAAGGAATTATGAGACCCTTACACACAACACGCGCACAAATGCAGTTACCCGCGTCCGTCCCACCCGGCAGGTAGATGACTCATACACTGGGGCTCTCAGTGTGTAATTGCTACTTCTTTAAAATATACAATTTAACTACTGACATCAGTATATTTGTAAACTTCGTACAATTCCAAGAAAAATGACACCAAACACGGTATGAGTATGATAATATATAGATGTGCAACATGCATAGTAGTATTACATATATTGTTGATTTATTTTTAGTGTATTCATACATAGCACGTATAAAGTAAAATTTATTCTGAAACTGCTGATTTAAAATAAGCATAATTTTTAACCACACAGTTTCTACATGTAATGTAAGTGCAGGGAACTAGTAGAATGATTTTTATATCCTAATTATTATTAATTCTACAAATTACGACGACATCGGTTGCTAACCCTGGTGTAAGATTTTCCAGGTACGATTTTAGAACTACTTAATAGATTATATATATATATATATATATTAGATGTTTTTAATATGGTAGATCAACGCTTTTTTATTAGAATGGTTTCTACTACTATTTATAGTCCTCGTATCTCCAAAAAAGTTAGTTTTATTAAATATGTACTATTTTGTATTGAGGTAAAAAAGTAATTTTATACAAAGTAAAAAATAGAAACTTACTTATTGAATGTTTTTCTCAGCGTTCTCCCAGCGTTGCTGGATTTGTCTTGTTCTCTTTTGTATAGAAACGAACAGTTTAGCCAACTCAACTATATACATTTTTAAAGTACAAATATACTGTTATCGGCCAGGTTAAGTAAAAAGTAAACATACTGCGACTAAATACTATAGGTTAGAACGTTTTAGGTTTTTTTAAAATTTTAATTATATAATGTGTTAATAAAGAAATCATACTGTTATCGGCCAGGTTAAGTAAAAAGTAAACCCACTGTGACTAAATACTATTATAGGTTAGAACCTTTTAGGTTTTTTTAAAATTTTAAATATATAATGTGATAATGACGAAATATAATCATTAGGCCTACTATGTTTAATATAGTTAACATAAAATGTTTCATATGTCGTTACGAATGGAGTGAAGTAATAATTACGTTTACGGTACATTTCGTTTACAAACGGTGTTACCAACTCAACATACATGCTTTGGTCCATCTGTCCACCGGTTAACGTTTTATACACACAACATTTACTACAATAACCGGCGTAACTTTACTATTCGACCCTAGTCTAATATTTTTGCAAACGACATTGTTTTACATTCTACTGTTAAATGTTGAATACAGGTAAACATACTGTGACTTAATAGGTTAGAACCTTTTAGGTATTTTTTTGCATTTCTGTTGACATAGGTTAGCCTAGAGTCGAATAGTAAAGTTGCGCCCAATAACCTATTGATATAGTTCGATTTGGCGACATTGATGAAATTCCATTTTATATTCGCATTTATATTGTATTTTCTATTGTTCTTTATGGTACGTTGTTCTTGTTTTCGTTATTAACGTTTTGCTACATTATTTTTTTACTTTTCGTGTTTTGTAGGTAGGTACTTTTTATTTATTTCTTATGTGTTTGGTGTATGTGAAGTGATTTATTTTATTATAATTAAGTGAAATATTGCGGGAATGTCAAAGCTTAACCTATATAATTTTAAGTTTTATTTATTTCATAACTCCTATAAGTTTAAATTTTATTTCCCGGGAATAACTTATTTTTGTTGTTTTTACAATCAGACCTGTTCTTTCATATTATTTAAAATTCCCTTAGAAATCGATTAACACACTATAGTAAATTTGTACCTTTCATAAATCTATGCAAAAGTACAATAACCATACATACCTGTTCATATTATGTTAACCTTATTTATCGCCCCACGTTGGCTGCGTTATTTTGTAAGCTTAGCTAGGATCCTGGCAAATAATAGACAAATATAATATCCCACTTCTGATACCATGATGATTTGTTGAAACCATTATATATGCATAAGAGAATACTATAATATATATAAATATTAGATAGTTTAAGGGGATGTTAGATATTAGTCAAAAGTTCAAAACAATAACATTACAATGAAACAATGCAACTCAATAAAAGATATCTAGAATTTAAATCAGAATCTCACACTCCGACTCACCTAGTCAACTCAGTCAACTGACAACTGACCAGTGTCTCCACCATTACCACTTACTTTTACCCTAAAAGATTAAAAACATTACCCTAAACATAACACAAAATTACCCTAAATCCTGAAAAATCAGTATTACTATTGCCCATAGTCAGAGATAATAATACCAAGTGCCCGTAGTATCGACTTAAATTAGATCCTATTTTGAAAATATTTATCTCAATTGGTTAGTTTTATTGTATATTGTATGTATATATATACATTATAATATATAATTATATATATATTATAATATTTATAATATAAAATTATTATAATAATTATGAATTATGTACAATTATATAATTATATATATATATATCTACTCCATATCACAGGTTATCTTTCCTCTCTCTGGATGTTGATAGCTATTAAGCTATGAAATGTGATCTGCGAACAGTCTAATTTGGAAGGCTGTAGTGCTAAACTATTTTACTTTTAACCAATCCAAAGTATTTAGTATTTTTGAGAGATGTTGTTAATTCACTAATTAATTGTTTTAATTTTTAAGTTTAAATACTTTTCATGTCATAAAAGTAACATGTTCTAGAAAGTTTTAATTATCTTACCCTCAAATTTAAAAAAATGAAATTACCCTAAATTTACCCTGAGGCCTCTAGAGAGCTCAAAATTACAATAAAAGTGGAGATGGAGACACTGCAACTCAAGGTCTCTATAAAGGAAAGGTTACCTCTTACCCAGGGTGGGATAACTAATATAGGGAAACGTGTTCCATGTTACAGTTTCAATTTTTAGTCCACTACAATTCCACCAGAAGCGTTGGTATCGCACAAACTGTGGATGACGTCATAAGAAAACGTTTATTTTTTTAAATAAAAGTACAGTAATGCAAGAAAAGCAGACACACTGTTTTATTATAATTAAATTATGGATAAAATTAAGGTTTGTTATGTGAAAGGTTGTTTAAATTCGCAAATTAATGAGACAGGAAGACATTTTTTTGCGTTACCAAACAAAACTAAACGAAATCCGACACTGTAAGTATGGTTTGAATACAATAATTAATCTTTATAACCTTTATTCTAGGCTTTGTTTTAAAACAGTATTAAATGGAAGTACAAATGGCCTATAATTACCAACTAGATTGTGTAATGACAAATACAAATTCTAAGGCCTAGGCTAGACTTATTTTAAGTTTTTTTTTAAAATAGGCTATTTTAAGAATTTGAGAATTAACGGTTAGCAAAGTGGAATGATTTTGTAAGAAATGGGTAGAGTAAAATTGTGCTTATTGCCACCATTGACTACAGCATCTACTTCTGCAACATATAATCTTGTTACACAAGAGACAGATTCACTTTCTGTTCCTTCTCTTTCTTCTTCCCCTACACTTGAAAATCATGGAAAAATGTCTATCTTATGTACACCTGAAAACATATTACTTCCAAATTCCTTAATTTCTTCTACACCAATTCCCCCATCCAAATGTTCAACCCGATTGCCTTTTAGCACTCCATTAGATCAAAGTACTTTGCTAGATTCGTATTCTTGTTCTTCTGGTACAGTATTGTTGAATTACAACCTGAAGCCAGTGATATTGATAAATCTACCCAACTGAATTTAGATTTATCAATAACACCTAATCGCTCTTCCTCTTTGACTTTGTCTTCAGTAAAAATGACTCGTTTTACGCAGTTAAATACGCCAAGAAGGCAATTTCTTTTTAATTATGGAAGAAACAAGGACAAAGAGTTAAAACGATTGCAAAGGAAATATAGGAATGTAAAAATGCAGTTGACTAAATTGTCTGACAAAGGTCATTCGGAAAAAGAGCTAAATAACTTCTGTCAAACAATTTCAAAAGTTTCAGCTGTATTTTTGTCTTCCTATATGAGAAATTCAAAAATTAAACCAAGAGGCAGAAGATGGACTAATGAAGAAAAGGCATTGGCATTATCCCTTTATAAGAAAAGTCCCAAATGCTACTCATTGCTGCGCAGTATTTGGGCCTTGCCTTCTAAAAGGACATTGTTAATGTTGCTAAACAAAATTCCTTTTTCGACTGGGATTAATGAGCAGGTACTATCTGCACTAACTGATGCGGTTGGTAAGTTGAATGGTCGTGATAAAGTTTGTGCTCTTCTTTTTGATGAGATGTCAATTAGAGAGAATTTTTATTACAATCGTTCAACTGATCGAATCGAAGGTTTTCAGGACCTTGGACACTTAGGTAGGAATAGCCTGGTTGCTAATCATGCCTTAGTTTTCATGGTTCGTGGGCTGATTAAGAAGTGGAAGCAACCTGTTGCTTACTACTTCACTAATGGTGGTACCTCTTCAAAAATCTTAGAGGAACTCATAGTTGTTGTCCTTGATGCTTGTCATAAAGCTGGACTATGTGTCATAGCCACTGTCTGTGATATGGGCTCAACAAACGTCAAGGCCATCAAATCTATGGGTTCTCGCAAAAGTAAACCGTATTTCATGCATAAAGGCAATCCTATCTTCACCATTTACGATCCTCCTCATCTGCTCAAATGTACAAGAAATATGTTGCTGAAGCACAATGTGAAATGTAGAGTTACTACAGGTAAGGACAAAGTTATGGTCTTATATTTTATTGCAGTATTTGAAGTATTGTATGTGTATAAAATTATGTAATTATAAACAAATTTGTAAAAGCATCCCTTGTGCAATTACGTCACCGCCTTCTCTTGGCCTATATTTCATACCATCAAGTTTTCTATATACGCATGGATTGTTTTTGAATTTCAAATAGGCTGTTTTTTTTTTTAATTTATAATATATTGTTGTAAATATTTTAATAATTATAATTCTGTGTTTATTTCATTTTAAAATTGCTAGAAATATAGTTTTATGTACAGTTTATTCGGTAATTTAGCCAGCATTTTACATTAGCCAGCAACAGAACCTTATGCTACAACATTTTACTATTTTATTATGTATAATTGTGTTACATTTGACTTTAGGCTTGGCCTAATTCATGAATTCAATATAGCCTAACTAAAAACAAAACAAAATTGTACAACTCACTATAGCATGGTTATACAATAATTTGTTATTTCTAAGTAAAAAGTCCCATGGTTACCAATAATTGCAATTTTATTTCATTTTAAAATTTATGACATACATGTACAAAAAGATCATTTTGCTAGAAGTCCACTTCCAGAACTAATACAAAAAATATTAATGTAGCACATATATATAAATAATTTTTACATTGTCAGTATTTTTCACTAATTACAGGTAGTCTGGACTTTGATGGAGTTGCCAGATGGGATGACATCCAAACTGCATACGATTTGGATAAATCTTCAGCAGAGTTCCGTATGCTACATAAGCTGAAAGATTCACATTTGGAGCCTATAGGAGCCCAAAAAATGAAAGTCGGCAAAGCAGCTCAGGTTTTAAGTCACTCTGTAGCAGCTGCTATTATGGTTTATGTTCAATTTGGTAAGTTTGTTATAATTATTTAGGTTTTGGTATGTTAAACATGTGTAAGAGAAAGTATATATTATAATGAATTGATTAATTTCATTTATTGCGACAGAAATTTCTATTATTATTAGATTTATTTTGCAATCATTTTTGATTAATAATAACACAAAATAAAAATAAAATACATTTTTTCACTTGTAATGTAGATAGAATTTTTTAGTTAAGAAAGTAATCAAATTATTTATAAAAGCAAGCCTATCTATATATAAAATTCAAATAAATATGGCGATATATAATTCAAACTAACATTAAGTATGACATATACAGGCAATATACAAGATTAAGATACAAACACTACGTTCAAGGTATTGAAACATTTTAAGCCATGAGAAATCATAAAAGGGGTTGATTTGTATGTATATATTGAAACATAAGATTCTGTTTTTTTTTTTTTTTTTTGTAAAGAACAGTGAAATGTAAGTAATACTAATTATTTACCTTAAGTCTGTCTTGTGACTCCTTGTCGTTTAGTTTAAGACGACATGTTTCGGAGCCGTAACTCCATCATCTGGTCATCCTTCTAGTGAGTTCGTCGAACATTAAAAACATTAAAATTTTATAAACACACGTTTGCACACACACGTCACAGTTCGTCACACAAATAAATACAAGAAATAAGCCGCATCTCAACGTCCGGCTTATTATAAATTTTATAAATTATAAAATTTTAATGTTTTTAATGTTCGAAGACCTCACCCGAAGGATGACCAGATGGTGGAGTTACGGCTCCGAAACATGTCGTCTTAAACTGAACGACAAGGAGTCACAAGACGGACTTAAGGTAAATAATTAGTATTAATTATTTGTGACTCGGACCAAAATCATGCAATGAAATGTAAGTCACAAAATTTGTTAAATAGTCTAGAAGATAACATTGCACTTTCTAACTATCAAATTTTGATCAATGCAAACTAAAGGTTTATTTACAACTCAGGAAGGCGACTTAGTTCCTCCTATTTATTCAAAGCCAAATTGTCACATCATTCTACTTTTTTATCCTTTTGTTGCTCTCTTAAATTAAGCTTCTAACAACATTTTACATTACGTAATACCTTGTTTGAAAAAAATTCTAATTATCTGGTATGTTTGTTACAGGTTCTCTACCGTCATCGGCTCTGGCAACTTCAACATTTATAAAAATGTGTGATGAACTTTTTGATTCATTTAATGGCAACTCTTACAATTTTGAAGGAGGTAAAAAGTTAAAAACTTTTCTCCGAGATGGGAGTGCCCACTTACAGTTTTGGACGAATGCATTACAAATTGTGGATAGCTGGCAATTCCAATTTGAAAAGGTAAAGGATGGAATATCTAAACAAGTAATTGTGAGGCCACCTTCACAGAATGGCTGGCTCATTACTATGAGAGCAGTCATGCTGTTGTGTTGTGGACATACTTGAAAGATACTCTGTCCTTGGACTATTTATGTATTCGAAATCTGAATCAAGATCCTTTGGAGAATTTATTTGGTTCAATTCGTAACAACTGTGGGTCCAACTACAATCCCACAGTTGGCCAATTTGTAGGTAGTCTTAAGACCTGCATTATCAATGGTCTTGCATTTAATCTTATTGTTAAGAATGGTAATTGTGAAAATGATAATGCAGATATTTTGAGCACTCTTCAAAGTTTTCTTGGTTCAGATTGTTCCGATATGGAAGTGGGTGCTAATCCAGAAAATCCACTTACAATGGATGATGAAAATCACGGCCCTGCTGCTTGTAGCGCAGCACCAGACATACCAAGTGACATGGCCTTGATGTCAACATCCTATGTAAGTGGGTATATTGTACGGAGGCTGCTTGCTAAATACAATTGTGATGAATGTGGAGCTGGTCTCTGCTGTAAGCCTTCTGATGATTTCTATCATGCAGGAATTTCATTCAAGGAGTACAACGAAGAATACAATAGGCTAACTTATCCATCTGAAAAGTTTGTCTATTGTGTTACTCTTTGTGCAAACTTGGTTGACAAAATTCTTAATGAACGTGGTCATCAGAATGATTTATCCAAAATCATCAATGATTGTATTCGGCAAACAGTAACCTTTGAATGGTTCAAAGACTTCTGTGTAGTCCACTGGGAGGACGTTTACACCACCTTTATAGAATCTATTGTAAAACTATGTATTCCTTGGTGGTGTACACGCTCTAATAGACAGAGGATGTCTAAGGCTACGCAGAATAGAAAAAATAGAATTTTAAAACACTGCTAAATTAAATTATATATTTTCGGCCTAGTATTTAAATGTCTGTAGTATTGTATATATTTATATTTTGTAAGCATTCCTGATTGTATATATATTGTTAATATTGTATATACTGTAAATATTGTATATTGTCTTTTTATCCAGAAATGTCTGGATAAAAGCGCTTGAACTATTTTGTAATTAAGACTCATGGATACATTCAAGTGAAAGTACTGAGTCGTACAGAGTCTTGAGTGAAGAGCATCAATCGGTTTTGGTGATTTTGAGAGAAAGATATTTTTAATGCAATCAATATTTGTTCAGGTATATATTCATAACTTTACATAATAGTTGATTTCGCTCTTGCTTTTTTAAAAATATTTCTTCAGTGATTAACTGTAGGAGTACAGTGTATTATTTCTCTCGTCTTCTTTTTTTGGTTAATATTTAAACAAATCTTTTATATTCTTAAAGCATAGCTTTACCAATTTGTTTATTTCAATTCTTTTTTGTTTTATAAAAAAATAATCATAGCTTGACGCTTTGTTTTTTGCTTTTGTAAAAAAGCTTTTTTGAGAGGATTGTATATATATTGTAAATATTGTATATATTGTAAATATTGTATATACTGTAAATATTGTATATATTTTTTCTGATAAATAATATTCAAAGAATAATTAGTGACATATAAATTAAACATACAACTGAATCATTTTAGTAACGTAATACAAACCAACTCCTAATTATGTTTAATTTTTTTCAACATTTCGTTTCCATGTTTTGGGATGGTGCAAACTTTTCCTTGCATTTTCTGAAGATAGAGTTATGATTTGTTGCTTCATTGCAATGCATAAAGTAAGATCAAATTAAGTTTAAAAAGAAAATATTAAGATTCAAAACAATGTATTCACAATAAACCTCACATGTGTGTAGCAAAAAAACCGCCATGACACTTTCACAGGTCAAATGACCTATTTTGAGCAATTCCATTGGTATATAACGGAGATGGCCACTTTTGAAACAAACCTCTGCTGTACTTGTCCGTTTTTGAAACTAATTTTATATTAAATCGTTAAAAATAACACGTTTCTAAAACAAATAAATATCGCCAATGAAAAGAGCAAAAAAAAATTTGAAACAGGTGATACTTCAATTTTGTCCAGGAACACAATTGTCCGTCTTTGATCCCATGCTACTCATTTAACAAAATATCAATTCATTTAAAATATACTAAAAAACAAATGGTATTTAATCGATAGATCGTAACCATTATGTCAACTGTTTTTAACAGTTTGTTGAAAAACATTTGAAGTACCTATGTAATTACTTTTATTATAAACAATTATTCAAGCTTAAATGTCTAGATTGATAAAATTTGTCTATATTTTAACATTTGCATTTAGTTATACATCCAATAATTTTGAATGATAATGTATATGTGAACTTGAGGGTTTCTCTTTTATTTTTATAAAGAAAAATTATGATTAAAAATGTCTAAAACCATTAGACCTATTAATTAAAACCATTGTGCATCCACTTAATTAATTTGAGTGTACATTTTAACAAATAAGATTTCTTTATCTACAAGTGGTCAAATATATTTCAATAATACTTTTACCAAAGCTATTTTCAAATAATAATATGTTAATTTATAAGTGTTATAAATTTAAATAAATATTACATTATTTTAATTTTTACAGCCTAATATTAAGTGATTACTTTTGAAATTAAGTATTTTTCTTAGATTACTACTGTGTTTTAAATTATAGACAAATGTATTATTAAATGACACTTATTCTATTCATTTAATAAACTTTTGTTTAACAAAATAAATTTCACAGTTAGTAGCCAAAGAATAATGCTTAAATATGCAAAAGTAATGATTTAATAGTAGGCCTATAAATTATAATTATATACTACAATACCGGTTAAAATAGATACAACGTACTACGTTTAGTAAAACTTTGTTTGTTAGTCCACTACATTTCCACCAGAAGCGCTGAAGATAGTTTCAACTTATAACATTGAGTTGCCTATCTCCTCTTGGTAATATTATCTCTGCTCTTACCTCATAGTCATGTAAACAAACTCAAACCCCTCGACCCGTTCCCTGTCCAGTGACGTCATTATAGTATAAAAACACCGCGCTACCATGAAAGATGTATGTTTCGTCGTACAAATCACCTAATTTTTTTAAAAACAGATGTATTAAACTATTTTTGGGGTTGCAGTTTTTTTAAATGATACTTAAGTTACACATTTCAACATTTGTAATTGTAAGAATATATCTTAACCTTTTCAAAAACATTATGTTTATGTCATTAATTTGCAATTTACAATAATAACAAAAGTATAATCATACAAATTTTAATTTATATTTTTACTGACTAAAATTTAAAATAAAAAGCTATCTTGGTAATACATTTTAAATCATATAACTAAAAAGCAGTCATTAAAATTGTATTTAATATTTTTTACAGAATAAAAAAGAAAAAATGCAATCACGATAATACATTTTAATCTATATATATATAAGCCAAAACCCACTGACTCACTCATCACGATTTCTCAAAAACTACCAAACAGATTTGAATGAAATTTGGTATGTAGCTTCCTCTAGGGCCATAGGTGCTCACTAAGAAACGGTTTGAAAAAAATCGAAATTTTAGGGGGGTTTGGTGGGATCAAAGTTATTAAAAAATGACGTCTTCAAAACTATTGAACGGATTGGAATGAAATTTGGTATGTAGCTTCCTCTAATGCCATAGGTGATCACCAAGAAAGGGTTTGAAAAAATTTGAAATTTTAGGGGGGGTTTGGGGGGATCAAAGTTATTAAAAAACGACTTCTTCAAAACTACCAAATGGATTGGAATGAAATTTATTATGTAGCTTCCTCTAATGCCATAGGCGATCACCAAGAAAGGGTTTGAAAAAATTTGAAATTTTAGGGGGGTTTGGGGTGATCAAAGTTATTAAAAAACGACTTCTTCAAAACTACCGAATGGATTGGAATGAAATTTGGTTTGTAGCTTCCTCTAGGGCCATAGGTGCTAAGAGGAATAATATTTACTGTAATAATAAATACGGTATAATAATAATAAACTCACCTATACAATGTTAAATGTTATGGCCTATGTCATCAGTCTTTGAAGCTTAAAGCTCGGTAAAGAACGTAATTACTTGTACTTGTAAGTAATTTTGTAAGAACTTGTAAGAAATATTTTTTGAATTGCTAAAATAAAATAAAATGAAATAAAATGAAATAAAATTCTATTGAACAAATCCCGATTACTAGGAATTGGTTACACACCAATTTGTATACATGTTTTGTTTTGGTAGCATAATTATTTTGATTGTTTTTGTAAACATTATTAATTTGTGAATAACCTAAAATAATTTGTAAATAACAAGCAAAAGATATCAGAATTAATAAAATAGCATTCTAAAATGTATCTCTCTATGATAGCCTACATATAATTTGTTTGGAGTTTATTTAATTGGGTGGCAGTATTTTTATTGAATATGTAGGCCTATATTTAACATTCCTTGCATCAACTGTAAATAAAATATATTAGTATATTTGTTTGTTTTTTTTTAACACGCTTTGTGTGGGAAGTTCATGGGGTTTAATAAGCTTCAAGTCACCAGGTGGGCATACTGAACAAAAAGTTATTTTCTACAATTTTAATGCAAAAGATAGCCACAGAAACTACTTTTAAATCAAAATATTAAGACAAAAGAAAATTATAATAACATTTTATATGAGTAAGTGGTATTATATTATTTACTATTACAATAGAAACAAAAAATATCTAGGCCTACCTGTGAAATGATATATCAGTTCTTCCTTCTAGTTTTGCTTTTGCATAATAATATTTGCAAGTTGCAACCGCACAAATGGAACCACCTTAGGTTCATTAATTGATTTTCTATCCATTGTAGGCCTAAATAATATATTTCTTCTACCTACACTTCTAAAACACTTTATATACACTAATTTAACGCGTATAAACGTAAACGACAGAGCTTTGATAGCTTTGATCACTGTCTAGGTATACTAACAACTACGTCACAGCCCCCACTCCACTTTTTTTGATATTTCCCGAATGAGGTAACCTTTCCTTTCTAGAGACCTTGACTCTAGGCAGGCATATAGCATTATAGCCGGCGGAAGGCTTAAAATTGTATTAACCCTTAAAACGAGTTTACAAATTTCTGATATAGCATTATCCTGGGCACACATATTTTATGTATTGTTCAAGAATAATAATTTTGAATAAACCAAAACTTAAATACTGAGTCTACAGTAGAGAATTGCCAAAGTATATGTATGGACTGTATGGTAATATATATATACATTTAAAGGGCGTCTGCAGCAATTGAGGAAATATCAAACCAATTAAAATTTAGCAAAATTTGAACTTGATTGACCATGTAAAAGTGTTTCATTAATATTGTAAAGCAAACATTTGAACTTAATACTCCTAGTTTTAAGATTGATCATGTATATTAGTATTAATTTGTGTATATATTGGCAATTACATACCTATTTAACAACCACCAATCTGAAGGCCCTAGATAAAGAGCTCATTAAAGCATATAAGCTTATTCGTATTATAAAATCAAACTATGCTCAAAGCCATCATTAACTTGTAATTAGTTAAAAATTTCTAAAGCCAGACATTAAAAGTCATAAGTATTTTAATGCTGTTTATTATTTCTAGCTTTACAGAGTTAGGCTAATACGGTAATAATAATAAATATATAAAAAAGTAGGTATTGTAATATATGTTTGGGGGATAGTAATTAATTACAATAACTAGTCCTATACATAAATATGTAATAATTGGTTTGGGCAATATCATTGTATTGGGGATTTTTTGGAGCTGGTGGGGAAATTACATGTATAGCATCTGGCAACACTGTCAGTCAGTCAGAGTTGAGTGCAGAGATATTGAGATAAAGATAAAATACCAAGAGTGTGAGTGTGAGATTCTGATTTCTGAAATCTGATTCAAATTCTAGATGTCTTTTATTGAGTTGCATTGTTTCATTGTAATGTTATTGTTTTGAACTTTTGACTAATATCTAACATCCCTTAAACTATCTAATATTTATAATTCTCTTATGCATATAATGGTTTCAACAAATCATCATGGTATCAGAAGTGGGATATTATATTTGTCTATTATTTGCCTTGCCAGGACCCTAGCTAAGCTTACAAAATAACGCAGCCAACGTGGGGCGATAAATAAGGTTAACATAATATGAACAGGTAAGGTTATTGTACTTTTGCATAGATTTATGAAAGGTACAAATTTACTATAGTGTGTTAATCGATTTCTAAGGGAATTTTAAATAATATGAAAGAACAAGGTCTGATGGTAAAAACAACAAAAATATTCTTGGGAAATAAAATTTAAACTTATAGGAGTTATGAAAGAAATAAAACTTAAAATTATATAGGTTAAGTTTCGACATTCCCGCAATATTTCATGTAATTATAATAAAATAAATCACTTCACACACACCAAATACATAGGAAATAAATAAAGTAAACAATATTAATCCCAAAAGTACCTACAAAACACGAAAAGTAAAAAAATAATGTAGCAAAACGTTAATAACGAAAACAAGAAGAACGTACCATAAAGAACAATAGAAAATACAATATAAATGCGTAATTAAAATGGAATTTCGTCAATGTCGCCAAATCGAACTATATCAATAGGTTATTGGGCGCAACTTTACTATTCGACTCCCTAGGCTAACCTATAACAACAGAAATGCAAAAAAATACCTAAAAGGTTCTAACCTATTAAGTCACAGTATGTTTACCTGTATTCAACATTTGACAGTAGAATGTAAAACAACGTCGTTTGCAAAAATATTAGACTAGGGTCGAATAGTAAAGTTACGCCGGTTATTGTAGTAAATGTTGTGTGTATAAAACGTTGACCGGTGGAGGGAGAACGCTGAGAAAAACGTTTAATAAGTAGGCCTAAGTTTCTATTTTTTACTTTGTATAAAATTACTTTTTTACCTCAATACAAAATAGTATATATTTAATAAAACTAATTTTTTCGGAGATACGAGGACTATAAATAGTAGTAGAAACCATTCTAATAAAAAAGCGTTGATCTACCATATTAAAAACATCTAATATATATAATCTATTAAGTAGTCCTAAAATCGTACCTGGAAAATCTTACACCAGGGTTAGCAACCGATGTCATCGTAATTTGTAGAATTAATAATAATTAGGATATAAAAATCATTCTACTAGTTCCCTGCACTTACATTACATGTAGAAACTGTGTGGTTAAAAATTATGCTTATTTTAAATCAGCAGTTTTAAAATAAATTTTACTTTATACGTGCTATGTATGAATACACTAAAAATAAATCAACAATATATGTAATACTACTATCCATGTTGCACATCTATATATTATCATACTCATACCGTGTTTGGTGTCATTTTTCTTGGAATTGTTCGAAGTTTACAAATATACTGATGTCAGTAGTTAAATTGTATATTTTAAAGAAGTAGCAATTACACACTGAGAGCCCCAGTGTATGAGTCATCTACCTGCCGGGTGGGACGGACGCAGGCAACTGCATTTGTGTGAGTGTTGTGTGTAAGGGTCTCATAATTCCTTAGGTTCCAAATGGGGAAACAAATGGACTATAAATACATCCGAAAATATGCTTTTTATAGAAAAAGGTCTCCGACAAAAGTTTTATAGTATTTTGTGGGAAATATTTTGGCTAAAATTGTTGTTTATAGCTGACCATATTATGGCCACTTTTTCAAATAGGAACCCAATTTTTTTTAAATATTCCTAAAGTTCATAAAAACCATAAGAAACATTTCTTTCTTATACTTATTGAGTTACGCCCACTTCTTAAATGAAAATTTAAAGGTTCAAAATATTTATATTTTGCAGGTTTGGCTGGATCAACATGTCAGCATCTTTAGGCTTGATCTGCTACAGTAGGCTACATGATGATTCAGATACTTTAAACTTTAGCGACATTGTCGATGGCATTCCGGTTCCTTTGGGGAATGAAAATTCCGGTTCCTTTGAATTTGAGTGCATAATAGAAAATTTAAATGATTTTGTTTTGGTGCAGTTTACTACAAAATCTTCTAAAAAATATTTTGTGGGGCAGATTGAATCAAAAGATGTGAAGGACTACTTGATCAAGTCTATGCATAAGAATGAGGATAATTTAAAATTATATTTTCCTGAAACTACAGTTTTGTTTCTATAGATGAAGACATTGTACTGAAATTACCTCAGCCCTCTTTAATTGGTGGGACAATGAGGGCTGTTGCTTCAATGACATTTTTAGTAGACTTATCTAAATGCAACATTGGTTAGGATTAAAACTTATAAATTTTGTGTGAATTTAACAATTTAATTTTAGTTTCTAAGCTTTTCACTAGTATGTTTTCAGTTTTACAAAAAAATCATCTTTTAAATTGTTTATATTTTGTTGCTTTAAGTGTAAAAAAAGTTCTAATCCGAAGTAAATTGTAAATTTTCATAAAATAAAATAATTCCTCACTAGGCTGTTACAGATATTGTTATTATTTCTTACACCATTATCACTGATTCCTTAAAAATGTGATTACCGTACCTACATACATATATTTTAATTTTTTTACTTTGTTCAAGGGTCTGTTCAAACATACCCTACTATGGGGAACGTTTAATTATCTTGTCACACTTTTGTTTAAAATTTTTTTAAATTATTTCTACTTTGATTTTTTCATGCAAATTTGTAGAAAGTGTTGTTTTATGCTGTACTAAACATTCCAGTAAAGTTTTGCTCATGTCATTTATAAATAAAATTGAAAAAACTATTGCAACGTTGTGGTTTCTTAAGTAAATAATTTACTTTATTGAAAATAGATTTTAATCCCTCAGGGATGCAGATTCTCAGGCTTGATGGTAATTAACTAGATGGATGATTGGGTCAGTAACAAGTCAATTGATCAATTAATTTAACAAGTTTTAATATTAACATCAGAAAATGAAAAAAAAATTATAGTAGCCTACACTTTAAATCTATAGGCTTCTATAAAACGTGGAAAATTGAACAAGGGATGTGGGCTTATTTCTAATGCCACCTTCAGGAGCATTTAAATCATAACAAATATTTGAAATTATTATACCCATAGTTTTTCTTCACTATTCAGTTACTGATTTGTCCATTATAAGGAAACACAAACTAACTGTTGTCTCACTGAAAACATGTTTTTCACCAACAGTTTACTTCAAAACACCTTAAAGTCAAAGTAATTTTCCACACGACACTGTTAAACGAAAAAGTTAATTAAAACGAAAAAGTTCCAATTTAATCACTGACGATTCTTGTAGTAGGCTAATTGTAGACGCTTTAAGTAATTGCGATTTTCCGAGACTGCTTTCTGTTCCTTTGTCAAACATCGATGACATCAAGCTTTTTTTGCTTGTTAAGTCTCTTTTCACTCGTATGGACGCTTCTGATTGGTCGATTAGATGATCATAAGATTTTCTTAGTTTTAAATAGACGTTTGATTCCTAAGCACAGAGGTTGTAACTATATTTATTGCATTCATGATATACTTCGTTATTATTATTTTATATCTCGTACACGATTGTGTGTTCTACTTTAATTTTATTTGTAATAAAATTTCTTTATTATGTATTTATTTCAATTAGCCTTTGGATTATTTATCCTGCTCATTTCATATTAAAATTCTTAATTATTATCATTAGGACATATAATTATGATATATTAGGACCTACAGATATATTCTTTGTTCAAATTGAAGATGTTACTCTATGTATGAGTTTAATGTGTATTTAATAAATCCATGTAAAAACAAACTGTTAAATTTACTCATAGGTGTTGCTGACACTAAAAAATGTTTAGTATGTGATAGGCTACTATACTACATGCGCTATAACTTTGCACTTGGGATTTTTGGAGTTTACTGTGAAAATG
>JAGFPH010001480.1:182554-205305 GCA_018207615.1 Philaenus spumarius
GAGAATAGTGTTATTTTTATTTTTTTTAAATATAAATTCCTTCTCACCCGTCAAGCTCAAAGTGTATTTTATAAAAAATGTAAAGTTAAAAATAATGTCTCAAAATATTGAATTTTTGGTTAGGCCCTTTTTAGGATCTTGTAATAGAAAAAGAATATTCAGTCATAAGAATACATAAATTATCTTGTTAAGTGTCGTCTCATGAATTTTTAATAGTACATATAAAAAAGGTTTATTATAGATTTTACCTTACAAACTTAAAATGATTGTATTTTTATTGCCTATAAACATTTTTATAAAAATCAAGTTATTTAATACACAACTTAATGTGAAAAATATTAAACAATTCTACTTGTAACAATTGTAAGTGTAACGTCATAAAGGGTGGTCATAAAGTCCCTTCCCCCCTAATTTGTTTCTACAATTTATGTCACATGACTAGCTTCTCATAAAGAATTTGGAAGTTGACTCCATTATCTTAGACATCAGGTAACTCCCAATATTTTAAAACACTACAAAAGTTAGTGTTTGTACCCATAAAATGATTGAAAAACATTTGTGAAGCTTCGAGTGGGGAGTGGGGTTCGGAACCACTCGTTTACTTCCGCCGACCTTCGATGTTATTTGTCCACTGAAAAATATTATATTATGTTTAAACCGTTTTTATGTTTTATATGCCAAAAAGTGTAAAATATACAACTTTGTTGTAAAAATAAATAACGTTAATTTTTGAAGTTATAGTTCTTTGCGCCCATTGTAATCGGGGTGGGGTGTCGGTTGAGAAACCGCGTCACGCGTTAGGGGTAAAATCTGGAAAGTGCCTTTTTATACCTTTCTTCGTATATTCGTATACTTTCATATACTTCAAATCGTCGGATTGATTTGAAACTTAGCACGCTTATCAAGGACCGATGACAATGCAATATTAATTTTGTTGGGTGCAGTAAGTGAGCACTGATCATGGTCCCCTGAACACGTTTTCGGCAATCATTAAACATTTTATATGCAGGGTGATTCACGACGATATGCAGAAACTTCGGGAGCTCATTCATTGTGTTGGGTGTAGTAAGTGAGCACTGATCATGGTCCCCAGACTAACTGTGACCAACCAAACAGATGCAACGATAGTATTCATAAGCGTATGTAACAAAGAAGGAATTATCCACTTAGTTTTAAATTGTAGTCCCTTAAAATTTTGAATTTATAGCTAGAATGTGTTTATTTTTCCAATAATTATAAAACAATATAGGCCTAAGTTAAACTTGAAAATATTTATTAGTCTTTGGAATAAATGGTGTTTAAATGTTCTTTAGAACAGATGAGGTAGGCTTACGATCCATATGGGACTAGACTATGTCAACGATGGTAATTTAAAAATGTAATTATCAACCCAAAAGCCCAAATATATATTTTAATTATTAGTTCAGACCCCGAAAGAGGAGCGACTCGAAGGATCCTTGCCCGGGTGAAGATTTTTCCTTGAGCCTGCTCTGAACCAGGGCTTATAGCCCTGGCTCTGAACACAACTATCACCATTGACTATAAACAAAATGGTCGCCATTTTGGTTATGGTTGTCCTAAAAAAGATTTTTTTACATCAAAATTCTTGTTTCAACAGGACCTTTACAGTGATGTATCACATAACTATTGGTCTCATTTGAAAATTTTGAGTTACCCCCATCCCCCACCAACCCCCCCCTTTCGACCAAAATTGAACAATATTATGTTTCTTTAGCAGCCCCTCACTGTAACAAATATTGCCACAAACCGCATTTAGCTAGCTTAACAAATAACCAAGATAAAGGGGGGGTGCAAGTTACTCTACAGCCACCCTGTATAATATACTAACTGATAATTTCTAGTTGAAAATGGTGTCAAAAGTTTATTCTTGACAAGGTATTGAATAATTACAAGACAACTGTATATCATACTACGAACAAACAAATCTATTCATATAAAAGGCAAAGCCCTCACTCACTCATGTGAAATTTGATACATGTATTTGCCACAGGGGAAATGATTTTAAAATATTTCTCCTGCAAGGGTTGAAACAACCCCTAAAACAATGCATATAGTTTGTTATATATTTCAAAAACCTTACCACCTAGGAACTTGAAATTTGGTACACATATTTCTCATAGGCACTAGAGCATTTTAAAGCGCACTAAGAAAGCATTTTAAAATATTTGGCCTTTAAGGGTTGAAACAATCCTTAAAACAATAAATATTGTTTGTTATATATCTGAAAAACCTTACCTCCTAGAAACGTGAAATTGGGTATAAGTATTTGTCATAGGGGCAAGAGGCATACTAAGAAAGGATTTTAAAATATTTTGTCTGTAAGGATTGAAACAACCCTTAAAACAATAAATATTGTTCGTTATATATCTCAAAAACCCTATTTCCTAAGAACGTGAAATTTGGTACACATATTTTTCATAGGACCTAAAGGCAAACTAAGTAATGATTTTAAAATATTTGGTCTTTATGAGTTGAAACAACCAATAAAAAAAATAAGTATTGTATGTTATAATTTCCTTAAAACTAGAAAACAAAAATGTTTTACATTTATTTCTTACATGATAGATATAAAAAGTAAACCAGTTTTACATTTTGTAACGTTCTGCTAATAGGTGAAAATGTATTAACAACCCCTAAAACTGTAAATATTAATTGCATACCGCCTAGGAACGTGAAATTTGGTACACATATTGCTCAATAGGAGCTAGAGGTGAACTTAGAAAGTATTATTAAATATTTGGCCTTTAAGGGTTTAAACAACCCATAAAACAATAAACATTGTTTGTTATACTTTCCTTAAAGCAAGAAAGCTGTAATTTTATACATTTATTTCTTAGAAGATACATATAAAAAATAAAGCAGTTTTACCATTTTATCACGTTCTGCTAAGGTGTGAACATTTAGTAACAACCCCTATAACTATAAATATTAATTTAATACCGTTAAGGAACGTGAAATATTTGGTTCACATATTGCTCATAGGCGCTATAGGCGCTCTAAGATAGGATTTTAAAATATTTGATTTTTAAGGGTTGAAACATCCCCTAAAACAATATATGTTGTTTGTTTACTTTCCTTAAAACTGAAATTTTTTACATATATTTCTTACAAAACACATATGAAAAGTAAATGACTTTTACATTTTGTTACTTGCTGCTAGGTGTGAAAATGTGTTAACAACCCCTAAAAACAATAATTATTAATATTCATACATTCCTTAAAACTAGAGAGCTGAAATTTTGTACATTTATTTCTTACGCGATACACATAAAAAGTAAACCAGTTGTACATTTCGTTACGTGCAGCTAAGGGTTGAAAATGTAATAACAAACCCTAAAAACAATCAATACTAATTTGTATTCTTTCCTTAAAGCTAGAGAGCTGAAATTTGGAACTTATTAACTTTAAGAAAATATTTAAGATGTAACCTAATCAAATCTAACCCGATCTATGCATTCGCAATTAAAGACGCTGCAAATATCAAGCTAAGACTGTGATTTACCAGCCTGTAGATTTAGCGGTTGAAAAAAAGACGCTCTTCACTCTGAATTTTTTATTTATTTAGCACCCATACCATGACGAAGAAAATTTACGGGCAACCAGTGAACAATAAATACCAAAGTAATTGAATATAAATGTTATAATTCACTTTAATAATAATAGATGAAAGAAAATGAGAGAATACTATGACAATTAATTATAAATCATGGTGATGCAACAAAAAAATTCCCTGTAGCGAAGCACGGGTTTTCAGCTAGTAGATAATAAAGAGATGCATAAATGGTTCAGTTTTCATTCAAATTAAATATACAAAATTTCAAGAAATAAGTTCTTAAAACTAAAAATTATGAAATCAAATAGAACAAAAAATACATAATTTATGAAGTTTAATGGAAAAATATAAAAAATAATGTGTAGCATGTATATATATGTATGTGTAAAACCGAATCCAGTTTTGTAGGTTTAAGACGTAGCGTTTAGAAGAATAAAACCTCTACTTCAAATATATTTAATTAATTAAGTGTAGACAACAACACCATTTCTTTTTAGGTTGCAAGAGAACCTATTGCTCAAAGTTTAAATCAGAAGTCGGCTTTGTGTAAAGAGTTGTTTTCTAATTACACAAAGTAACAATGGGTCAACATTAACATTAATTTCTATGATACAATATGATTTATATGCCTATAGTTACAATATTCTTTTAATATTCCCGTTAACATTGTTTTATTGTAATTGTATGTAATTAATTTAATCATTGTATTATCTTTCAATAATAATAACGTGAGTGGACAGTGGACGTTGTAAGGAACAGGGCTGGTGATAAACAAATATTAGTCAAGAGAAAAGTGCCAGCCGTTGAGAAAAAACGAAAAACCTATGCAGGAAGCTGCTCAGCTTAGTTTGCCATATTACGGTGGGTAAAGTGACAAAGTGGTAGTGCGAGGGGGAAGGGGAAGTTGTGTGCCCTTCCTCGAAACTATCTCCTTCTCTCTCGCACAGTACTCAAAATAGGTCTCCGCTTATTAAAGCCATCTATAGTTCGTGATTTCACCACGGAGCGCTGGCCTACTGCTACGCCTAAGACTTGCTTTAGTTTACTGCCGATAGGTGCCCTTGCTGTGCCGTCGTTTTTCCTGGCTTCATTTACTACTATACTCTTGGGAAGTCTACTCATTTTTACATAGTCAATGGTGCAGCATACAGAAATGCAGTCATTTAGCCTCAACACGGATACAGCATTCTGATTCTTGGAGACAGAGTGAACGCTGATTGGTTGAAGAATTAACTTTAAGTTGCTAGGCGAAGGCGAGAAGGAAGCTGATTGGTTAAAAGTGTATGACGTACAAGCTGAAGCCAGCAATTCCAGGACAAGGCTGGTCAGTGGTTCAGTGGTCGTCATGTCAATCTTCTGTAGACAGTCAATGAAGGTAGACCCGTTGAGCGTTGCTCGCGGGGTTAGTCGATATTCACCATTAATAATGTAATTACAGTGTTTTAAATAAAGTAATAATGGAGTAGAACGTTTTCTGAGTAAGAACATATAAAAATCAGCGAAATGGCGTGAAATTAGTGGAGCTATAGATAATTGAACTTTCTGCAAATTCAGGACCATGTGAGAAGTTTGGCGCGAAATAAGACAAAGTGAACTGTGTATTCGAGGCTGTGTTTTAAATGACCAACTTTTAATAACGAACAAAGTGGACTTGTCAGATTTTGTATTTTTATTTAAATGTGCACAGAAAAACTAAGTACATAAAGTTAAAACATTCTATTGTCTGCATTTTTAAATTTCTATGTACGGTATCTATAAATTAATAATTTGTGTGTGTGAAAGAGAGAATCTGATACTATTGTATATTTATTTGTTAACTTTTGTATGTTTGAAACAAAACATGGTTGAGTAAAAGTTTTGATTATGGACGTTCTAGATAGGCCACCTAATGCATTCTTTAGTGAGAGATTTTTGAAGCAAAGGTTCAAGTAGTGTCAATGTCTGAAGACAGGTTGCGCTGATCTTGAAATGTTTAAAATGGTTATTTTGTTGACGACTAGAATGAGCTACAGTCGACTTACCGTCACTAGACAGTAAATTGAGACTTTTAGTTTGTTTAATAATATGTGACATTTTAGTAATTTAAATTAAATCTGTAGATGCATTTTATAAATACAGTTATCAAGCTATTGATATTATTAAGTACAAATATACACAGTCGTTGTATACGAATATTACAAAATCATTACAATATAAAATACAAAGTCTTAAAAAAAGAACCTTAACTTTAAAATGATGTGTACTAAAATGTTCTGACATTTTGTTTACGAATTAATATAATGATCACTAAACAACAAATTTGTAATAGAAATAAAAGAAATTAAAATTTTGTTTCATGTTAAGAAATTTCAATTATTAATAATGTCCTAATAACTGCATTAGGTAAGCTAAGAGTGCCTATGTTTATATATAATACGTGAAGCAGATTTTTGTGAACACAACTCCTCCCTTATTTCTAGACCAAATTTAATGTTTGAGTTTGCCACGCACCAGCCCACTCTCCGTCTTTTCCCGCTTTCGAAATCACAGGGTTTTGGCCCCACTTCCTTACCTTTTTACCTTTTAGTTAATTTTACTTGAAATTCGGTCAACTTGTACCTGCCCGTATGACCCTTTTTGAGTGGTTGATGCGATGGCAAGAATTGGAAATTGTTTTTCTTTAATTTCCAGTTCTTATTTTAAAATTTTTAGAAACTTTTGTTTTGTTTTCTCTTTAGTACACTAGCTCTTTTTCTAACTCCGATCTCGAGGTCGTCCCCGGTGGAGATATATTTGTTATGATCAGAAAACACTTTTGCCTCACCTGAATCCTTATAATTAGAGCACTGAATGATTTATGGTATTGTACTAATTGTATAAATGATTTTAGCAACTCTTTCAAGAAATAACCAATTTATTGAACAAAATTACTATATCAAATTTACGCTACTGCGTTTTCAACACAAAATACAATGGATAAATTGAATATATATTTATAATTAAATTTTCGTCGATATTTACCACTGTGAGATGTGAGTTAATTATTATTAAAATGATTTTACTTTCGTTATACTTTCCCCTGAATTTACTTTATTTATTTATTAATTTAATTTATTGATTTTTGAATTTATTAAAATTTTCCTAGATTCGAAAACAACTTGATAATCTGTTACTTACAACAAACAAGATGTTCTGTCTTCGGTTCCCAATCCTGGCGGTGTTGGTCCTCCGGAATCCTCTTAGGTCCAGTTAAGTCCCAATGGCAGTACGGTTTTCGGCCCGTTACTCTTTGCCGGAGTTAGCTAGATAGGTCCTCGCCTCGTTTTTCTTCAAGATTTACTCTCTCTGACTTATGCTGATGACGCCCAATGTCCGCTATTCTTGCGAGTGTTCCACTGCGATCGTTCCCTCAGCTAGTCTCTTGGAAAGCCCTTCTAGGATCTCTGAAGTACGTGGTGACGGTCTGGTATCTAAAACTGAACTAACTCGACAAGCCTACCGACTTTAGGCTCTCGCCCTTCCCCTAATCGGCAGATTTGTCTCGTTATTGTTTACTTTTGCTCGGCGTGTTCATTCTTGAAATCAATGCAATTTTGGCTTTGAAAGTTTCAAACTGCCGTAACTTTCTTGTCCTTGGTCCAATTTTGGTTTTGTTGGTCTCATCTTGTACATGACGACCTTCTGCTCACGTAGCCCTTTGATTTGAAGTTGTACGCCCTTTTTTCGCCGTGTTATTTGCTTCGCAAGTTTTCGTTGAATTTTGAAATTTAATTCTGTGAATTTTATCAATTTTGGAATTTTCTTCTTCCTATCCTCTTCGTTTGGTTCCCAAACGAACGAATATGTTTTTGGATTTCTTCTATCTTGTTTGGTTCTCCCGCTATGGTTGATTTTCGGAAGCCTAATTTTGCGCTGCCGATTTTTGTGTTTTATTCCCCCCCGATTTTACCTTTCTCACATCTCAAGTGATATTACAATGCATTTAACTATTTTCTAACCTATTCTGCCATTTATTACAAACTATTCTAATTATTTCTTCCTTTTGTTGACTTTAAAGTTATTTATTTTTATTATTTAATTACGTTAATTTTACTTATGATTTTTTGTCTAAACCTTGCATAATTACCTTTTGTTAGTATGTCGATTTTCCCCCCCTTTTCAATTTTTGAATTTAACTTTATTTTTGAAGTTATAGGCCTTTTTATGCAAATTAATGACTTTAAATCCCTTTTTTGTTACTAAGTTATTTTTATTTGGAAATGAATTTGGGCTATTCTTTTATAGGCCTTATTAGGTCTCTATTAGGCCTAATTAGTTTTTTGAATTTATTCGACACAAACGATTTTTCATTTTTTGCTCTTATTTTTTGTGTTATAACTCCTAAACTATTTACTCTATTAAAAAACTTTTTATACTGTTTTATTCGTCTTTCTCCCCTCTTTTTAATTAACTAAAATAATATACAACATTTATAATTATCAAAATTTAACATGGTTTTAGATCTGCCTAGCAACAAGTAGAATCTGACAAACTCTTGCCGTTCTCGACAGGAATTCTCCTGTCCCATCTTGTCGATTGAACTTAGTACAATTCATATCGCCTCTGCCTGTTATTTTTCTGATTGATAAAACGTTAAACTAACTTCTTTAATAACTCTGAAACTATTCATATATCATCAAAAACTTATTCTTTCTTTTATTTACGTTTTAATTTACTGATTCTTATGCTGTCTTTAAAATTTAAATTCGTTAACTTTTAATGTTTTGTGGTTCTAATTAGCAAGTCTAATTAGCGCCTTGCAACTGGCTAATTTCCGTTGCAAGTTGTCAAAAAATTCGTCTCATTTCGAAGTTTTGCAATAAGGTTTTAGATGTAAAAAATTCTTATCCTTAATGGCGTGAGCTAATCTCAAAGGTCGGGTTTTACCCACAAGATTAACATGGAACGAATTTAAAAACATTTCTATACAAAACAGCTGTTTATAATAAGAACCAAACTAATCCAGCTGCTTTCGTGGAAGCAAATAATGATTTTTACTTTCTCCACCCTATACGTAGTATATGGAGAAAGTATTGTTTTCGTAAAAATGTTCGAATTTGAATTTTCAGTTGAATTATCTGTTTTGGTGCTCCCGGAACCCTAAAAAATTGTTTAGTGCAATTATCTGTGTTGGTGCTCCCTGAACCCAAAAATATTTTTAGTGGAATTTTTTGTTTTGGTGCTCCCTGAACCCAAAAAAGTGTTTTTAACGTGGTGTCTGTCTGTCAGTGTGTCAGTATGTATACACGACCAGAGGGGACACTATTGGTCCGATTTTCATGAAATTTGGTATGTAGGTTCTAAACCCTAATATCTCCAGGCGTTTTTTCAATTTTTTGGAATTTTTAACTTTTAAGGGTAATTTACCCCAAAAAACCAATAAAAAACGACAAAAATGCAAATTTCTCAAAAACGGCTCTAACGATTTTGATAAAATTTTCAGTATTTATAGTGCTTAAGATGCCAAACAAAATGACACCACCCGCTTTTATCAAAACTTCGGCGTTTCATAATTATGGGGAAATGTTAAAAAATAAACAAGTTTATGTTGTCAATCTAGCATCACGGCGACGGCCGCACGGGGTAGCACAACGGTAGCGAGGACGGCCAGTAATTCAAAGGTCGCGCGATCGAATCCCGCCTGGGACAATAACTTTTTTATACGATTGACGTAGGTAGAATATTATGTTTTTGTTTTGTTCTAAAAAGTAGTAAATAAAATGATTAAAAACAATATTATTTTGACTACAGTAAGTTGGGAGAAAGATTGTGTCAGTTAACTGATACCGTTTATTAAATAACAGATAATATAATTGATTCGGATGTCCAGCTTTTAGTACAAAATCATATTTTAAGTTAGGCCTATACTGAACCAACACATGTTTCAACACACACAAACCAATAAAAACTTACGTTAAGGAATTAAAAAATAAGAAAAAATATGTTACATCCTAATTAAAATTAAATAAGACATATTATAGTAGACCTATTTATTAATAATATACGGTAATTGATAGTGAGTAACTTTTTGGTTAGGTTTTTGATTAAGTGTACACCTGAGACATACTGGTTCTTTTAAACTTTATTATAACTGTTGTTATAAAATATACGAAATAATTTGATTTGAACATTTAACATGATTTACCATCTTAGTTTAGAGGTTTTATTAATCCTCCTACACCTTTATTATAAATAAACCATAACATGTTTTTAGAAGGTTCCAACGGGGGTTGGCGTGCGGAGCACGCAGGGGTCTCCCCTAGTAAATTACGAATATTGGTAATCTGATAGATATTATCGGTCAATCGGAAAGGATAGTCTTAGCAACTTTTAATCACAAAAAAATATTGTACTATCAATTATATTTATTTTAATTTATATGTTTGTGAAATTAAATAGGAAAGGAAAACTTTTCTTACTGAACTTATGTTTAATACCTAATTTTAAATTTAATGCGTTCGAAATATTATTGTTATAACGGGTATTTATAACTGTATTGTCTTTGAATTTGTAAATTACAAATGTTACATTAAAACATAATTAGGTAGGTATTATGAATTTTGTTAAAGTTAGTTCTACCAAAATACATAAATGCATGCTACATTAAATTTTTGCTCAGATACATATTTAGAATTTAAATAGACATGATAAAATGTAGTTTGGGTTTCGAAGGTGAGATGTAATACTTTTAGTTTTAAGAATAAACAAACTGACCTCACACTCCCCCTGCCCCACTTCTTACAGGAAGATTACTACCTGCTTCCTGTAGATGTAGGCTGTTATCTTCAAGCTCCAAGGTCAGTTCTATCTCGATTTACTCTCTCTCTCTCTCTTTTCGTTAAAAGCAATGCTCCTTTAGATTTAGAACGCTAGAGGCAGCACATTATGAAGCACAAGTTCAAGTAGTGTTAAATGTGTCACGACAGAATGCGCTGGCGTATTCTCTCACCGTATAGTCCATAAGGTAGGATATCTGTATGTATAATCAAGGGTAAAAGGGTCTTATCAGTCACCATGTCTTACTGATTTATTTCTTCTCCCTTCCATATATCTAAGTATTTTTATAGCAATCGAATCCACGTTAAATTCAGTGTAGTTTTAAGTTTAATTAAACATTTTTCATATTGTGCAATACTTCATGGAGAATAGCGGCAGATGAGAGAGGCGATAGTTCAGATTCTATAATCACAGGTTGTAGAAGTCGCTCGATTCCCATTAGCTCAGCGTTCAATCTGTTCTTTTTTTTTTTTCACTCTTCACTCCACACCAGCACCAGAGATAATAATATCATTTACCAATAGTGCTGCCATCTTACATTATATTAACTCAAAAATGTATTATTTGTAAATAAAATAAGGTTTAAGTTGGCTATACTATATTTGGTTCTGAGATTCGAAACGGGAAAATAATTCCTAGTAATCTGATGGATTTATTGCTTTAATATTTTGTTAACAGTACAGCCTTCCCAGCGGACGCAATCGCATATTATATTAAAATATTTTTTAATATTTTTGGTATTTTTAATAGCATCACTCGGTATTTTTTTTATTGTTTTTTTTTTTAGGAAAATGTATGTAAATACAAATCGCATACTGAATAAATATGAATATTTTTCGAACTTAACCCTGCAACTGTCAGACTTCTACAATTTGAGTGGTCGTGGGGGCATGGCACGTGAAAACGATAAATTTTGACAACTCTACTTGTAATGAATATTTCACCCACTATTATCCAATCGCAATAAATCAAAAACCTTTGGAAAGGTAACGATCTAAACTTTAATTTTTGTATTTAGAAGTTTTTTCTAAAACGTATATTTACATACGTAATCATCGTTGCAGTTTATTAGTTTTCTTCAACAAACTCAGCGCCCGTCAATTCACCGGATTTCGTAATAAAACACGACGATGTAACGCATCTTTCTTCTCTTTCTAAAGCCCGCCCAGTACTTCTTCTAAAGTAAACCTAGATATCGTTGAATTCTTCACAATTTCCCCTATCTAATACTGCCATCCAATCAAAAATCGGACAAATAGTTCTAAAGTTGTGATGCGTTTTGTAGACTCTTGCAATTGGTCAGTTTTCCAACCAATAAACAGCGTTATTTATTACACATGTTATCTGTGTGACCTCAATCGTTTTTTAGAGATATTTTGGTATCTTTGTAAACGTAATGCTTCAAGCTAACTTTCCCTGTAAACCAAGTATGCTATATTTGAACAGTATATTGTGTAGGACCGTGGGAAAGTGACTGCTAACACGGTCTCATCTAAGGTTTAAAAATGAACCCTAAGGGCTTTTTATAACATGGGTAGACATAGGAGTTTGCGCGCGCATCCTGTATAGCTTGAATAGGCGAGAGATTTCTACATTTTTTCTCACTTTTGTTATTCAAATAATTCTAAGTCAAACACTTTCAGGAAAAGATAATTTACAAGTATACGGTTCAATTCTTTGATTTATTCTCTACACTTTGTTAATATATTTCATTTTTGGGCAAAGCAAATATTCCTAAATTACGTTTGAAACTAGGCCTACTTTTGTTATCAGTCGTGTAGATGGAACATAAAAACTGGTGTTTTCAAAATAAGAAATTTGAAATTGATAAATGTTTTTATACAGTTCTATTTATAACTAAATTATGAAACTTTTTTACACTTACGAAGAAATTACAAAAAATGTTTACTACTTGTTATGTAGGCCTAAAGTTGAACATTTTCTTTTCGTTACTGAACATTTTTTGTTTCTTGAGTTATTAACTTTTACAATTTTACATCAATAAATTTTTTAACTGCATATATGAATTCTTTGAACCTTTCTCTACAAAAAAGGGACATAACACTTTTGGATTGGTATACAATTACTATATTTGGCGAATTTTTGAAAATATGTTTGCACACGCACCGATATGACTTGGCGTTGCAAAACATTAACATGGACAGTTGTAGGGTTAAGTACATATGAACTGTTTATCCTATACTCTAATAAGAAATAAAAATACTTCAACAGATGTCGTTCTCCACAAAAACCTATCTTAGAGGTTAGAAATGAAAAAAATGGTTTTAAGCTTGAAATCAGCTGATAATGGAAATAATATAGGAAACAGCTGATTACTGTTATTATTATATAGTCAATAAACATACGTAATGATTTTAAACTCCATAAACCTAATGTTAAAAATTTTAAATTGAGTTGTTTAGAAAATATGGGTTTTCCTGAGGTAGCGGTTTCCACCAATCGATTTTTTAGACCCAAAAGCCTCTAATCCCAAAATTTCAGCAAAATCCTTCCACTGGATCTCTTGATTGCTCGTACAAAACAAAAACGGAGATTGCTTTATTAGAGTATAGGATATATGATATATTGGTACAAAAATGTATTATTTGTAAATAAGGTTTAAGTTGGCTATACTATATTTGGTTCTGAGATTCGAAACGGGAAAAAAATTCCTAGTAATCTGATGGATTTATTGCTTTAAATTTTTTTTAACAGTACAGCCTTATCAACGGACGCAATTACATATTATATTAAAATATATTGGTACAAAAATGTATTATTTGTAAATAAGGTTTAAGTTGGCTACATTATATTTTGTTCTGAGATTCGAAATGGGAATAAAATTCCTAGTAAACTGACAGATTTATTGCTTTTGTGATGGGTACCCCTCACCTCGTAAATAATAAATAAATAATAATAACCAAAAGGTCCACTAACAGCGGACACATTATATTATTGGCTAAAAGGTACATTTGCTCAATAAGGGGGGGGTTTGATCGTGCTTTGGCCTCATGGCGTAATTTTAGTTAGAATAGTTCGGAACCAATAGAGATGTTTGTATCAATTCAATAAACGTATTGAACTTTACAATGAGTTTACCAATTCATTGAAGAGCCTACCTTCACCGCCAACATCCTGACAACGCCCTTAGGCTCGCACGAGAGCCGAAGGCACGGCCCGACCAGGGAAAACGCCGCTTCGAGGAGCCGGACCGGAGGAAGCGAGAGCCGTTATACTTTAATATTTTTATCAGTGCAGCCTTCCCATTGGAATCACATATTATATTTAAAATATTGTACAAAAATGTATCATTTGTAAATGTACAAGTTTGCTATATACTGCATTTTGTTCTGAGATTCTAAACTGACAGATTTATTGCTTCAGTATTTTGTCAGCAGTACGGCAGCAGTCCTTCCGTGTTATATTAAAAATATATTCGTATAAATATTTATTATTTGCAAAAGTATACAACTACGTTGGCTATACTGTATTTTGTCCTGAGATTAGAAAATGGAAATGTCCCAGTAGATTGCAATATAAGAGATGCTGCCTTCTAGTAGCGAATAAAGTAAGTAGAATAAGAACTAAATACAGTAATCTTGTTGCTAATTATTAATCAATATATCTAATTCCGTAAGCCCAAATTTGCAAATGAAATTGTGAGCGAACGGTGGGTCGTAAAAAGCTGGGAGAGATGTCATTTTAGAGGTCTGGGCATGAAGTTTTGGGGGAAAATATTCATTTTTGTTAATTGTGTCACGAAAATTTGTTACGAAATAAAATAATTACCATTTAAGTAGCATGGGAATATGTAGGTGTAAATCAGGTGATTTTAGTGTTAAAAACAGGTGATTGTATATAAATTGGAAAATTCAGCTATCATAACAACACCTGAATGTGCAGTTTTGTTATTGTAGCTGTGTTTTTGTTTCAAAGTGAGAATTAAAATCAAATCTTAGGCTATATGATTAAACACATAAAATTATTTCAACTGCACTTTTTTACTGTAATGAATAACGCTGGAAGACCACCTCGCAAAGGTAGGACATCACGAAGAGGTATTACTCCTAGAAATATAGCCTATATATAGAGGCTATTGCCCCTACAAGCCACTAGTTTTATTTCTAAATTCGGTCCGGCAAAAAAAATTCGCTGTGTTAGCTGTACAGTGTTGATGAATTTCCCTCCTTAGTTCAAAAATTCTCTCAAAGCCCAATAATTAGAGTTTAATTTTATTAAACTAGTACAAGTCATTACAAGTTTCGAATATATTTTTATACATTACTCTTAAATAAAATACATAGTTGGGTATTGGGAAACTGACTATGTTTACTTCTAGCCTAAGCAAACTTACTAAAAATCCCAAGTCATTATTTATATGTAGGTCTAGTTAAATTCAAAATAACGTGAGAAACGCTCAAAAGTAATTTGTTTCTAAATAGTGTTGGAGTTGTAATGTATTTTGTGATGTGTACAATTAACTGTGCACATGAACCTGGAGTGAAATTTGTACTATTCTTACGACGTGCTTAATAAAAAATATTTTGGTATATCTTTACTAGGTGTTCCGTCCTTGCTCGCTTAGCTCACCAACTCCCGCGATGAATTATTTCGAATCCAATGCAAACAGATTATTGTATACGCTGATATTTTCACGGAAAATACGATTAATTGGGACAGAGTTACTTGGATTTAAGTAGGGTGGTGGGGGTAGAGGTTACCTATACCATTGAAGAAACAACACTACAAGAAGCGAAAACTAATGGGCCATAAGCGGACGCTTGCGTGTTAGTTCATTTCCAAGTCACTCGGAGCGCCACCAGTCTTTTGCTGCTCCTCGAGACGAAACTGACATTATAGACAGAGTTTAAATTTCGCCGCACCACCAGACCGCGAATATATCTGCCGTTTGCACTGTCTTGCACAAACTGCTTATTGTAAAGTCTTCCAAATTTGTTTTGTTGAAAAAATATCCCATACACGGTAAATGTTAAATATGCGTGCAACAGTAATTAAGAAATAAACTTCATAGAATTCATTGTAGTCTATTGGATTGTTATATTTATATATAAATGGTTATAAATACCTTGTTTGTCAAACAATCCTTATTTTTTGTGCGACATGTTTCGCCGTTACACAGACGTCATTATCAAGCTACACTTTACAAACACAAGACACTAACCATTAACAACATTTATCAACACTAAAAAAGAAGAAGTTCAACACTTCTGTGTAACGGATTGTTTGACAAACAAGGTATTTATAACTATTTATATAACAAATAAACACTTTATTTCATAAAATCGGACTTAAAATGGGTAAAATATTTAAAACAAAATAGGCAAAAACTTAGGTAAAATAGCAAAACAGTTTTTGTTTTGACAACAAACATATATATTTCAGCCTTTCTCAAATAAGGTATTAGATTGTTCATTACTGCTTTTGGGATATTTAAAGCTTATAATAATTCGACCACGCAGTTGAACCGCTGACGTGAGTTGAGCAAATTTCCAAAATTAAGTTTATATGCCTATGTTTTAGGGTTTCAACAAACAATTTTGGAAATAGGTCTACTCACGAAGGCGTTGAACAGCTGTCTGTGTGTACGCAATATATTAGTAGAATTTATTTCCTCCTAGTGGCCTCGCGAGTTTGCACTACTTGGCTTCGAACCGGGTACTTTTATGGTATTTTACGTTTTGATCGATTTTGGGGGAACCAAGCGAGCTATAAGGTCGCGTAAAAAAAACAAAATGTGCAGAATAACATCCTACATTTATATTTTTAGAAAAAACTCCAACAAAATTTCATTCTCGTAGTAAAAATCTCAAAAAAGTTACTTCCGGTCAAAAAATGTACTTCCGGTAGTTGGATTTTTTGGCTAACGAACTCGTCCGAGGTTAGAGGTACATAGACAACCAACGCGTGTACCAAATTTGGACCAAATCGGACTTAAAATGCGGCCGCTAGCGTGCGAACACATATATATATGAATTTTAATGACACCCCAAAACGTGTTCTGGGGACCATGATCGGTGCTCATTTGCTACTCCCGACTTTGGGTCTCACCATAAGGGCCACTGCAATAGCTCATTTTTCCTATGGAAATTAGCTAAAAAGTATTGTTTTGCAGGGTGTACGAAATTGCTGGCCATAATTATAACATTAAACAACATCGCAAAAACTTGGGCCATATGAGCGAAATCCTTTGATGCGGACAAAAACCGACTGAGCTCCGGCTCGCAGCGAGGGCTCTCACCTTGCAATCACTAGTCGCAATTCCCTCGTGAGGAAATAGCGCCTAGTGTAAATGCGGCTTAAGGGTCACTGCAATAGCTCATCTATGAATTCGCTAATAATTCTAAATTGGTAAATTTTTATCAAACTAAGGGTAACAGTAGGGGAGCGTTCGTTAGTCGATGGCTCAACATCTGTAGCGACAATGCGTAGGCAATAATTAATGTGCAGGACCAATTCAGTTGGAGGCTGTTTTACCGCTACCCTTTGCCCCTTTGTTTTGTCAGTCACACTAAGTCAGTTGCTATGGTAACGAATGTAAATGCAAAAGAAATGTGCATTGGTTCAGTATAATTGGACAGGAAATGAAACGTACAAAAATTCACTCTTGATGTTTTTTTATACAACCACCAATTGAATTATCTAATAACATTACATTTATTTTTCATCCTGTACAAACTATAAAATAAGTTTCAACAAATACTACTTACAAATAAAAGAAGAAAACAAATTAACATCAACTAAACTCCGCTTTGACATCAAGGATTTAGTGAACTTTGAAAGAATTGTGAAAAAGTTACAAGCTAAACACCTTAGCTCCTAAATTTTCCTTGACTATTTGCGATTTTTCCAAATTTCTCCTGACTTGGTGTTTTTCTTATACTCCCTCCTCCATCTCAAACCCATTTGTTTTTGACTTTCCAGGTCTTTAGGAACCCTGTTTTAAAAAAAAAAATTACTTTCATCCGCTCTTTAGGGCTGCTTACATATTTACACCTTTATAGTAATTCTTTGGTATTTGCATGTATATTTCAAGTACACTATGTACATAGCTTTCTTGTGTTTTACAAGGTCACTCGATTGAACAAAATAATTTGAACACTCTCGACACTTTCCTAGCGACACATTCTTCATGCTTTACTGTCTTTTTCCAGTATGTTTTTTAACGTATTTCCTATCTTCATTTTAAGGAAAATCGACTGAGCGAAAGAATTCTCACACGACTTACACTTATATCGGTCCTCTCCAATATGTTCTTTTACATGATCCTTGAGCGACCTAGAATCAATACAAGAAAAGTCACAGTCCTTACACTTGTACGGTCTTTTTACAACCGTACAAGTTTTTCCACGGTACAGTTTTTGTGTATACGTATCCGATATCAGTTTGTACGTGTCTATTACAAGCGCATTGTACGTATATTCACACTGCTTACACTTGAATTGTTTTTCTTGAGTATGTATTTTCGTGTGAGTTCTGAGCGAACTCGATTGACTGCAAGAATATTCACAATTGTTACACTTGTATGGTCTTTCTCCGCTATGTACTCTCATGTGTTTTTTCAGCGCACCTGACGAGATGCAAGAATATTCACACTCTTTACACTTGTGCGGCCTTTCTCCCGAATGAATTTTCATGTGCGCTTTCAGGTTCCCTAATGTAACCGAAGAATATTCACAATCCTTACACTTGTATGATCTTTCTCCGTTATGTACTCTCGTGTGTTTTTTCAGCGCACCTGACGAGATACAAGAATATTCACACTCTTTACACATGTGCGGCCTTTCTCCCGAATGTATTTTCATGTGCGCTTTCAGGTTCCCTAATTTAACAGAAGAAAATTTGCATTCTCTACACACGTACAGTTTTTCTCCCGTATGAATTTTCATGTGCACTTTCAAATTAATCCATGTAGCGGAAGAGTATCCGCACTCATCGCACTTAAACGGCCTCGCTCCAAACGTAGATTTACTTCTAGGAACGTGTGTTTTTGAACTCAACGTTTCTGGATCTGGAAAATAAAAGCATTTGTTACTTTTAGTTTGGCAAAAGACAGCAAATCACCTTTCGACTGAGATTAATTACATTGACGTTATAACATTAAAATTATTTTCGAATCAGAGGAATGTGTTTTGAAGTTATTGAAGAAGAAGTTAGTTTTTGGATATACAGTAGAACCTCGATAATTCAAGCTAAGTGGGGCTGACTGTACCTCAAACTATAAAAAAACACGGAAGAAATGGACAAAAAAAAAGAATACTATATTTTTTAATGTTTTAATTAGTCGAAATATTAAAACATTTAATAGTAGAAAATGTTTTGAGTTTATCTCTATTAGGGCACCATTCCTCTACAGTTACTTCACCGACACCGTACTAACCTGCAAGTTTCTTCAAGGGTTCACCATAGTCTAGTCTTTTCAAGGCCTCTAATTAAATTTTAATCGGCATAAACTTTCTTTTAGCTTTTTCGTTCATCGTTACAAAACAATCAAAATTAAAAAACTAAAACACTTTTAACAGAAAAATCCAACAATCGGAAGCACGTTTTTTGACCGGAAATAACTATTTTTTGATATTTTTCCTACAAGAATGAATTTGTTTTTGAGTTTTTTCTACAAATATAAATGTAGGATGTTATTCTGCACATTTTGTTTTTTTACGCGATCTTATAACTCGCTTGGTTCTCATAAAATCGATCAAAACGTAAAATATCATAGAAGTACCCGGTTCAAAGCCATGTGATGGATTCTACCGTGGGGTTGGCGTCGTGTGTTGAAGATATTCCCAATACGGGGGTTGTCGTGCGAAGCCCGCAATGCTTTGTGTATTGAAGATACTCCCAATATGCGGAATGGCGTGGAACCATTTTGCAGCTATTCAGCACTGTAGTGAATAGACCTATTTCCCAGGTGAATTGTAGGTTGAAACCCTAAAACATAGGCCTATAAACTTAATTTTGGAAATTTGCTCAACTCACGTCAGCGGTTCAGCTGCGTGGTCGAATTATTTAATTTGGCAAACACAGCTCGAAATACCCGGACCCTCGAACTACTGCGATTCGAATTATCGAGGTTCTACTGTACTGTGACGAGATAAGATATTCGGTGTACGATTTGTTGTAACTAACATTTAGATTGTGTTGTTATAGCTTTTATTTTAAAGCAAGATCTTTTAAACCTAAGGAAGTATTAATTGTCTCATCTTTATTTGCCTCATTCACGGCATACGCAGTTCTGCAAAGCTGAAGTATACGTATGAGTTGTCCTACACTTAGACTATATACAGGACAGTTTTAGACCATTTATAAAAAAAATTATAAAAAAATATTTTATGACAAAAATACATTTTTATATTTCTGAAACACTTTTTTCCTTCTCACTAAACAAGTTGCATGATAAAAAGTTACTATTTTTAGTGACTAAAATATGTTTCCTTTCTGAAAAATACAAATCGGTCACTGGCCTTGACCAGCTATCTTAAATGTTGAATATCAAATAAACAAACAAGGAAATCGATAATCATGGCAAAAACAGCGTAGAATAAACGTTTAGGTTAAGTGATGATTAATACATAACCAATATTCGAGCAGAGGACAAGATAACTATGTTTTTTTTCTTATTCAACACTTGTCCCTGAAACAGCTGAGCAAAGACCGCCTAAAGTATAAACGCTGCCTTTACGTTATCGATCGCGATAGAATTGATGCGAACAGTAGTCTGTTGGAAGTTTATTAGTGAACTTCAACTGCTGGTTTAGTTGAAATAGTTTCCATTTGTTAAATTCTTTGAAAAATCACTTAAATTTAAGGTAACTAATAATAGTACCTTAATTGCATGACAAAATGGTCATATAAATAGTTTAAGTATATATTAAAATATTGCAGTAACCAACATGCCCAGTTAGTTGTGCATTAGTTGTCTTTATCCTAAACTCAATAAGACAAACCTATGTTACCTATTAATGCTAATTCACCGAGTTTTACTTGAAAATTACAAAGCGGTCACATGCAAATCGGTAGCGTGACTGCTGTGGTATTACGTGACCGTTTTGTTTATTTACCTCTTCCAGTAATTATATCCTTTGTTTATGTTTTATCTGGAATTATTAAAGATTTTGTTATTAAAGATTGTGCTGTTATACATTAATTCAAGAAGTTATTTTGCTTTGTTTTTAATATTACATTATTATAGCCAATCAGTACTGTGTTATGATTTTTCGGTTGCTTTGTTTATTTCGACATTAAAAGTTGCTTACCCCAACCATTGTTTGTTTTAGTTATCAAAACGACTATTTTACTTGTCTTCCAGTATTTTGTAATCACAAATTTAAATCATTATCAAAACAGCCTCGATCGCTACTGCGCAGTAACAAATGCTACAACGTGGTCACGATCGCTAACATTCGGTCACAATCGCTACTATCCGGTCACACATACGAAATCGGCAGTATATGTTTGATTCAAAATCTGATTGTATAATTTCAATACAGAATTGTTAACTGAATGTTATTGGGTATATAGATATTATTTATTATATTTTTAAGCTAACTCAAAGTAATATTTTGCCGATTTAGCAAGCGTGACCGATTTGTATCCATTGATGCTTCGGTACACTAAAAGTCCATAAAAAAATAGAAATTCATAAAATTCAGCTCAGCTACATATGAGATAAGGTTCCTGAACATGTTATTTACATAATATGACATATATTTATATAAAATCTAATACTTACTTTGAATTTTTTTTTTAATTGTCACAATTTGTGACTTTGACCCATATACACAAAATACATTAACCCTTTCCCCGGTATTCCGTAGTAACACGTAGAGATTTATTTTTTTCACTCCCCGGGTTTCCGCACTGATCCGTAGTAGAACTTTAAATGCGTATAACTTCGCCATCTATTGGAATATTTTAAAACTAACTTCAGAAACGTGTTCCGAGAACATTTTACAGTACAGTTGTATATCATTTGTTATTTCTTCCAGCTGTTTAGGGTTTTAGATCTGTGTTTATAATCATCTGTAGCACAACTTTTGTAAACCAAGAGTCACATAAAACATGGCTAGACTGAATTTAAAATACATGGTTAATTTTTTTGATTTATTAAATGTAGTTTTGTAGTAATTGAACACAAATAAAACAGACAGTTTATGACCTAACAAATATAAAGTGTCTCCTAACATTTTTTGTAAAAGTTATAGCTGTGAGTGAACTTATTTTTCAATTCGTTTTTTATTTGGACTTTACAAAAATGTCAGTGCTGCATTAGGTAAGTAAATATACAAATGTTGTATATACCAATATAATATTAAGATATGTTAAAAATTTCATGTACATTGAATAAGTAGTTACCGTAATTAGTTATCATAGTTTGAATATAAGTGACAAATTTGGTCATTTAAGAGGTCTGATATGAGGCACTTGGTGTCAATTATGAATACCAGGGAAAGGGTTAAAATTTTAATAAATACAATAGTTTAAATTAGATTGAACAATTAATATGCAATATATAAAAAATAAACGGTACCAGGAACTGGCACATACTTTCTCACAAACATATTTAAATTATTAAACAGATTCACTGTGACTTCATAATTGTAGGTGGGGTAGGAGAGGTGATTTATTAAAGTAGGAGATTAACTAATATATATTATTATTATTATCTGGAGAGAAAACTATTCAATCGATTTCGAACAAATTTGCACCAAACACGTCATATAGAAGCACGTAATTTTTTTTAAACAATTTTGAAAAACAACCCCCTTTATGGCCAAAAAACCCCCCAAAATCAGTTATTATTATTATTAGCTAAACGAGAATTTTTAGAAGGATGCGGTTTTTGGCATATGGTAGGGTACATTAAAGGCTACAAATAGTCAAATTTTATCAAAATCGTTAGAGCCATTTTTTTTACAAAAAAATAATAACTAATTTTTTGGGGTTTTTTTTGCCAAAAAGGTGGTTGTTTTTCAAAACTGTTTTTCGTGTATCTATACAGGCCTACTTGACATGTCTGGTGCAAATTTGTTTGAAATCGATCGAATAGTTTTCGCTCTAGCTTTGTATACATACAGTCAGACATTTTTTAAAAACCACTTTTTTGGACTCAGGGGTCCCAAAACGTATATTTCCACAAAAATCTCACCATCGATTTTTTTTGCGATCACTATACTAAAGTATATTGAGAAAGTAAAAACCTACAAAAGACATGATTACAGAGCAAACAACAGTGGTATAGCCTCAAGGACAACTTGTCAAGTATTCTCTCACTTGAGTAAAATGCCTGCTCAGTGAGTTGTCTTTCTAAGTTTTCTCAAATTCATACTGAGCATCAATTTCTTTCAAATACTGAGGCAGTCCA
>JAGFPH010001480.1:205405-226005 GCA_018207615.1 Philaenus spumarius
TGTTTTAATGTATTGACGAACCCTCACGGGTGAACATTCTGAAGATGGAACATAGTTTCCGAAACGCGTAACTTTATTAAGTTACAGTAAGTCACAAGACGGACGTAAGTACCATAATTATATAGAGATTCATATTACAAATAAAAATTAATAAACAACCAAAACGACAAATAATAATTACTTCTAAAACGTAATATATAAAACTAAAAATATACACATTTATCTCTTAAGTAAAATGAAATTAAAAATTAATTATGCTATACTATAATACATAAACGCACTGACACTCTCAAACACACACACATTCAAGAACGTGCCTCAAATCCCGTTTGAGCGCCCGAAACTACCCAAAACTGTTGCAGAACCAACAACCCAAAGCCTTCTTGAACTGAACACGACGGTCACTGATGCATTTTAAACTCTCCGGCAATGAATTCCATAGCCTACATGCTGTCACGGTGAAAGATTTATTAAATATCTCAGTTTTGTGCCTGGGTATAAGTAATAATGAAGCTCCTCGGTCGTGTGTCGGTAGCATTTACTTGTGAGCTAAAGCTTTCTGCCGGATAGCGAGGCAATCCAGTGAGGAGAATAGCGTGCGATAACAACAAAATGTGATAATTTAGAAAAAAAAACTAAGTTTTAGAATTGAAATTTGTTTATAATATTTTGGCTATAGGGCGGTAATTAGTAATGTCGGCCTTATCCCCTTTTTAACACGCTTTTATTAGCTTGGTACAGTACGATTTTTTTAACCGTGCCCTCGGCTCGGCTAGCTCTCGGTGTAGCGGGGAGGGATTGTAAAGGCAGTTCCACAAACTTCAAGTAAACAAAAATGATTGAATAATTATTCGAATAAAATTATTGAAATAAAAACTACTTGAATGAGTCATAGACTACTTGTCTCTTGTTCGAGTATTCGAATAATAATACTGTGGTGTGGTAAATGCCAGACACCAAGTAGGCCTACTTCCCCCCAGGCAGGAAGTTTTCCCCGGAATCTAACTCCAGACATCCGTACCGAGCAAACCGTAAGTCAAATGAAAAATTTTTTCAAATAAAATATTTAATTTGGATCTTTATCTAAAACTTTCTCGCGAACACTTTGTCTCTGACCAACAAATAAAAAACTTTCCAGCGGTGTGAAAATTGCATGTCATTATTAAAGTACATTGTTGTAATATTGATTTTTAAAATATGAAATAGGTTTTGTAATGGATTTTCTTTTACATCATACGAATCGTATGGTTCTTATCTGCGTATCCGCGAAAGTTTCATAATTTTACATCGCTGCTAAGTGTATTAAATGACAGTGTTATTGAAGCTCGGTTTTAGCTGTTTCACGCCGCTCGGCTCCGTTTTCGTGGAGAAAACTAGAGTAGACAGAGCGATTTCTAACGTTATCATTCAGGTTAGTACAATCGTGGCCGAGGGCACGGTTAAAAAAATCGTACTGTATGTATCTACGTAACGGAATCTTTGAACGTGACTTTCACCCCCTTCAAAAGTGATTTGAAACTTTCCACACTTGTCAAGGACCGATGACAATGCAATAATTTAAATAGTTTGTCCCATTATCCTTGCCAGGACCCTCAGGATTAGCAATTTTTTATTATAGCTTGACCTGTACCCTATGTAACGGAATCTTTCATAGTAATTTTAACCAACTTAAAGACGTCTGATTAACTTGAAAATTTGACCGATGACAATACAATAATTTACATATACCCCACCCCTACCCCCCCCTAAATTTTACATACATAATTTTAAATCTATTGTCACACATATACGATAAACAAAAAATCGAGTTTCTTGATTACAATTAATTATGTAGGCTACTTTTGATTCAGTTTTGAGAATAAAAATAAGAAAATAAATTATAGTTTAAAAAAAACTAAAAAAACATGTTTTAATAGTAAAACAAACTAAACATTTGAAAATAATTGTAAAATAGCATAAGGTGCGTTTTACTATATTTAAAAAAATAATAACTCTACTTTTAAAAATTAAAGTATTTGTAACATTTGTTGAAAAGCACCCCAAGCATTTTTACAATAATTTTCAAATGTTTAGTTCGTTTTGCTATTAAAGCGTGTTTTTTAGTTTTTTTTAACTATAATTTTTTAACGATAGGTTTGATTTAAGTATATTTTAGTTTCTCTGGAAAAACACCTAGTTCTAATGACTTATTAATTAGAAAGGATAGAGGTTTTGCAATAATATGCAAAGATGCTTTTAGTACCAAGGATGGAATACCATCCTATCCCACAGCTTTAGTATTCTTTAATTTATTTATAACTTGTTGGTGGTGGTCTCTCCCGGTGTCAAGTAAAACTACAACTACATTTATTTAGTTCCTTAATCAATTAATTTGTTTAAATTATTGTTTGTTTTAAATATTTTTTACAGTATAATCAATATACATAATTTAACCTTGAATTGTCCTATAACCCACCTGTGAGCTATATGATGGTATGGTAACCCACCATCCCCCTTCCATAAAGAAGAAAACATCGCACCAATAGAGTTCTTATAAAAAGTCTGTGAAGCATCGAGTGCCAAAGTGGCAGATACTTCCCGAAAAGCTCTAGAATTTTCCAGACAGAAGGTTCGAGAGTATTCCGGACGATTTTGGACCATCAAAAGGTCTTCTTCTTCCGGAACGTTCGAGAAACCGGAACATGCCCAAAGCGGAAAAAATCTTACAAAATCAGCCCGATTTACTCCCAGGATTTCTCGTTCTCTCTCCGTTAGTGTGTGAGGCATGCCTAAAGAAGTTTACACTTCAAATAGTTAAAATTGCTTACTTAACCCTACAACTAACTGTCAGACTGCTCAATATGAGCAATCGAAACTCTTGGCCTAGGTCTAGCACTACTCAGTTGACTTGTATTGAATATTTCATCCACTAAAAATCATCCAATCGCAAAAAAACAAAACCGTTGGAAAGGAAATGATTTAAACTTTAATTTTTGTATTTACAAATTTGTTTTAACATAAATTTATATATGTAATCATCGTTTTAAAATTGTAGTTTTCGGTAAAATTATTGCCGCGCTTGAAAACACAACGAAATTACTCAACTTTGTCACTTCTCTAAAGCTCAATATCGCTCGACAGAAATATGTTGACAATAATATATAGATACCTTTTGATTAGTCAAGATTTGAGTTTTCTAAAACTGTCTTCCAATCAGATGTCACTCTTATAGTTTCGAAAATATAAAGGTTTCTGTAAACCCTTGCAATTGGACAGTTTTCAACCAATAAAACAGCACATTTTGCACCTTTTACAAATATTTGTATAGACTTGTTTATATCTATTTTTAGACCAAAGTTCAATCTTTCATTTGGTGTAAAGCAAACCATATTTACTCTAACGGTTTTGTTCGTACAGTGCTGAGAAATACTGACAATGGGAAATTCAAAACTCGACTTTCTCAGGCTTCCGAAGTGGCAGTTCCAACGGGTTTTCACACGGAACCTCGTATAGAATTCAAGCGCTGGAGGTTTATTTATTTGATCTCATTTTGTGATTCAAGTAAAGCTAATTCAAATACTTTTATGAAACAATAATTCACAATGATACACTTCAATTCTTTGATTTATTCTCTACACTTTTTTATAATATTTCATTTTTGGGCAAAGCACATATTCTTAAATTACTATTCAAACTAGGCCTAGTTTTGTTAGCAGTCTTTAGTAGGACCATAAAAGCTGGTGTTTTCAGAAAAAGAAATTTGAAATCGATGTATATTTTTTATACACTTCTATTTAGAACTAAATTACAAAACTTTTTACATTTTAATAAAAAATTACAAAAAATGTTTACTACTTTTTATAAAGGCCTAAAGTTGAACTTTGTCCTTTTGTTACTAAACATTTTTTGTTTCTTGAGCTAATAACTTTTGTAAGTTTTAAAACAATCAATTCTTCACTGGCATATATGAATTCTTTGAACCTTTCTCTACAAAAAAGCTATGGAACACTTTTGGATTGGTTTATAAATTACTATAGCCTATTTGGCAAATTTAAAAAAAATTGCACAAGCACTGAAATGGCTTGGCGTTGCAAAAAATTACTATGTGACAGTTGGAGGGTTAATAAAAGTAAAACCATAAAATATAATCAATAAAATTTACCTTTTCTGCTAAAGCTCCCTGGCGGACTGTCTGATCCTAACGTTTCTTCTTCTGTATCTGGAGTTTCAATTTTCTGTAACATAATACATAACAATATTTACTAACCTATTTAGCTTAATCTCAACTAACAATTAATTTTATGATTCCAAAATAAAAATATTAGAAGTCGTTCATGCGAAATTTAGCTCATTAATATTTATAAATACAGTACAGTCTCTATAATCCGGCCTTGCGCTGCACTGGCACGTCCAGCAATAAGGCGCTCAGAGAGCGACGACAGGTCATTCAACTTTTCAAATCCCTGCATGTATGCTGGTCAGAGCATCAGTTTTTACTGTAACAACATAAACAGCCATTGTGCCGACGTTTGCTCGCGTGTATCAGTAGTGATTGTGTGTCAGTTCTGTGTATTATTGTAATGTCGGAAAAACGTAAACACGTCACTTTAACATTGGATAAAAAGTATAAAATTTTAAAACGTTTGGAAAAAGGTGACAAGTTATCTAATTTAGTAGCTAAGATGTACAACATTGTGCGTCCAACAATACATGACGTAATAAAGAAAAAGGATGAAATTGATTCGTTTTTCAAGAGTAGTGAATCATCTTGTGGATGATCCTGACAACAGCTGACATAGATGCCTAACTCCTTGGTGTTGATATGACGGCGATGGCAAATAATCCGTGGCGGACGAAAACGACATGTGTGTTCCAGGCTTTTACGGCTCTATCTATTTGGCTGAAGAAAATGGTGCTTCCGCATCTGATATCGTAACACTAAAGAAACCGCACGAAAACATGTTTGAGGCTTTCCTTCAATTAAAAAAAGGAAAAACCAAAGAAAATGTTTTCGCTGTTAAAATTCAAATGTTTTATAGTTCAATTTACTTAATTGTACTGCATTTTCTTAGAAATTTAGCACTTTATTCTTGTTTTTCTTCACACTAAAATAATGTACTTTATTCCAGTATTGTATATTGTAACATGTTTTTCAAGGTACAGTAATTAAAAATTACACATGATTGTATATTAACAATGTTTTTATGTTATATTTTATTTTTGTACCTGATATTCCACTAATCCGGCAATTTCGGTAATCCGGCACTACCAATCTCGATATAGGGCCGGATTAGCAAGATGCTACTGTAAATACAAATTTTACAGAAATATGCTTGTAATTAAATATTTGCAGGTGTAAGTTCCCTAATTGAATAATTTTACTAAATTTGTCTTTGCATTACCTTTCCTTCGTTCCACATGAAACATGTGACATGTCACAGTCGTACCTCATATAGTAGGCCTACTAAAAAAAAAAAAAAATAAACTTGATTTTCTTAAAAAAAGTAAAAAAATAATTTGAAGATAAAAAAAATGTTTATCTAATAATAATGTACTACCAAGTTTCTTTAACTTATGAAGAGTAAATATAAGGTAAATATAAATCCAGTAAAACCGCAGTTAACCGAACTTGGGTCAACCAAAACCCGGGTCATCCGAAACGCCTCTGAAAATGGGAAATCCAAAAGTAATAACCCTACTGTATGTAGCCTACAGTATTTAATTTTTGTTTTTATAAACAAAATTAGAACTTTTTCTACAACTTAACTTCTATTAGAAATTATGCATCCGCGGACGGAAACTATGTTAGGTGTGTGAAGGCCTTAAGACCATGGCACACACGTTTGGAGGGATGCAAGAAACAAACAAAAAAATACTAAGATTTTTGAAAGAGTAATTCACACGCTACAAACTAGTAAGTAGAGTGTACTGTATATTGATGTACCGTAATCCTAAAAATTTAATTTTAATTTAAATAATTCGACCACGCAGCTGAACCGCTGACGTGAGTTGAGCCAATTTCTAAAATTAAGTTTATAGGCCTATGTTTTAGGGTTTCAACCAACAATTTGGGAAATAAGTCTATTCACAACGGTGCAGAATAGCTGCAAAATGCTTCGCACGCCATTCCGCATATTCTGAGTGTCTTCAATACACAATGCATTGCGTGCTTCGCACGCCAACCCCACGGTAGAATCCACCACATGGCTTTGAACCGGGTACTTTTATGTTTTGGAGGAACGAAACAAGCAATAAGGTCGCGTAAAAGAACAAAATGTGCTGAATAACATCCTACATTTATATTTTTAGAAAAAACTCGAAAAAAAATCATTTTCGTAGGAAAAATCTCTAATAGTTACTTCCGGTCAAAAAATGTGCTTCCGTTTGTTGGATATTTTTGGTTAACGAACTCGTCCGAGCGACGTAGACAACCAACATGTGGCCACTAGAGTGCAAACACATATATACATATATATATATGATTTTTAATGACACCCCTAAACGTGTACTGGGGACCAGGATCAACGCTCATTTGCTACTCCCGACCTTGGGTCTTACCATGAGGGCCACTGCAATAGCTCATTTTTCCTACGGAAATTCGCTAATAAAGAACATAAGTGTAGCCTAAAAAGAGATTTTTGAATTCGTTTCACCTTTCAAAACTGTAGTGTTAGATGTTCATGGCCTTACCGAAAAAAATGTTATCCGAAATGGCGTCCCACCTATTAGTTCGGTTAACCGTGGTTTTACTGTATACCTTAATTTATTTAATTGTGTGCAATACCCCAGGACGAAGCAGTCCCATACAGTCTTCTTCACGACTTATCTTTCTTGGAATTTTGAAAATAATCTTTTGTAATTTGAAGGCAATCGTCCATGAACATCTAAATTATAAAATAAACTTTCTTACTTTGTTACAGTCAAGCGACCTCTTTTTTGTATTTGTGACTCGTTTCAGGACTTTTATCCCATCTTCAGACACGATAAATAAATTACTCAACCCAGGTCGTTTAACATTGAAATTAATTACACAAAACACACATAACACATTTAAAGTACGTACATTTAGGTGAACTCCTTATGGCTGCCGGTCAGCGACTATCGGAACCTGTTCTTACCGCGCGGGCTTCTTCAACTCTTATATCGCCGTGTCATATAATATATTACAGTCGAAATTTGAGCTGGTTGTTCAATAATTGATGTTCGAATCTTTGGATTTGAACGCCTTATAGATCTCATACTCCTCGACTGCATTCATATATCTACCTTTAGAACATATTTTAATCGGTTTAAGGTTATTTTGTAGGCTGGTGTAACTATAGTCTTTGTCTATTACATGGCGTGCAAAATTCGATTTATTACCTGATATTAAGTGTTTTTTAAATTGAGTCTTAAACGGTCTCCCAGTTTGGCCTACCTTTAGTACCTTTTTACTTTCTCACTATACTATAGTATAGAGAAAGTATAGTGATCGCAAAAAAAATCGATGTTGAGATTTTTGTGGAAATATCCGTTTTGGGACCCCCTGAGTCCAAAAAAGTGGTTTTTACAAAATGTCTGTCTGTATGTCTGTATGTATGTCTGTATGTCTGTATGTATACAAAGCTAGAGAGAAAACTATTCCATAAATTTCAACCAAATTTGCACCAGACATGTCCAGTACGCCTGTATAGATGCACGAAAAAGGGTTTTGAACAATTTTGAAAAACAACCCCCTTTTTGGCCAAAAAAAACTAAAAAAAATCAGTTATTTTTTTTTATAAAAAAACGGCTCTAACGATTTTGATAAAATTTGGCTTATTTGTAGCCTTTAATGTGTCCTACCATATACAAAAACCCGCATCTTTCTAAAAATTCTCGTTTAGCTAATAATAATAATAATAACTGATTTTTGGGGGTTTTTTGGCCATAAAGGGGGTTGTTTTTCAAAAATTTTCAAAACCTTTTCACGTGCATCTATAAAGACCTAATTGACGTGTTTGGTGCAAATTTGTTCGAAATCGATCGAATAGTTTTCTCTCTAGCTATTAATAATAATATTTATTAGTTAATCGCCTACTTTAATAAAAGTATACAAAGCTAGAGAGAAAACTATTCGATCGATTTCAACCAAATTTGCACAAGACATGTCCAGTAGGCCTGTATAGATGCACAAAAAAGGTTTTGAAAATTGTTGAAAAACAACCCCCTTTTTGGCCAAAACCCCCCAAAAATCAGTTATTATTTTTTTATAAAAAAACGGCTCTAATGATTTTGATAAAATTTGGCTTATTTGTTGCCTTTAATGTGCCCTACCATATACAAAAACCCGCATCTTTCTAAAAATTCTCGTTTAGCTAATAATAATAATAATAACTGATTTTTGGGGGGTTTTTGGCCATAAAGCGGGTTGTTTTTAAAAAAATTTCAAAACCTTTTTACGTGCATCTATAAAGACCTAATTGACGTGTTTGGTGCAATTTTTTTCGAAATCGATCGAATAGTTTTATCTCTAGATAATAATAATAATATTTATTAGTTAATCTCCAACTTTAATAAAACAACTCTCCTACCCCACCCTACAAGTCACAGTGAATCTGTTTAGTAATTTAAATGTGTTTGTGAGAAAGTATGTGCCAGTTCCTGGTACCGTTTATTTGCAATCATTACATGTCTGTTTGATCTTCAATAGGTCTTGGGTTTTGGGGTGAAGAAATTGTTTAATGGTATTACTAGTTCGGAAGGGTATTGTTCTTTTGAGTTTATGGAAGGTAGAAGTGACTATTACTGAACGAATAGCTAAATTTCGACTCCAATTATATAACACGGCGATAAGAGTTGAAGAAGCCCACGGTAAGAACAGGTTCCGAGTGCGTGAGACTACAGACTTATAGTCGCTGACCGGCAGCCATATGGTATATACACCTAAACGTACGTACTTTAAATATGTAATTTGTGTTTTGGGTAGTTAATTTTAATGTTTGACGACCTCGGTCGAGTAATTTATTTATTGTGTCTGAAGATGTGATAAAAGTCCTGAAACGCGTCACAAATTCAAAAAAGTAACTTTATTTTAGTCAAATTAGTGACCTGGATATTGAAAATAAATTCATTATCTAAATTATAATTTGTAGATGACAAACTATCGATTTTTATTAAAAATGTTTGCTTACAAACATCATTTCGAGTCGAATCGCTTGAAAACAGTGAATTTTGTTATCTACTAATTATACATTGGAGCTTTCTGCAAAGTCATGTGCACATGTTGGAATTAAAAAATAAGACCGCTGTTAGTAAAAATCAAAGTGTATACAAGCGATATTCTAGTCTCCAACGCCTTCTCAAGGCCGACTCGCTCTCTGAATTCGATTAATTTACTAGAGAGGTATTGCACGCCCTTAAAAATCTCATTTAAATTATATTCGTACAAACTACATAAAAATGTAATAACATTTTTTATTACAAAACTTATAAATTGAATTCTCTACAACCAATAGACCGTACTTTTGATCTCCTTCGACGTCTACGCTCTAAGCTAATCTCGTGCTCCTCTTGCGTTTCCCGCGTCCTCAGTTTGACATAGTGTCGATGGCATCTTTCTAAGCGAGCTGCACGCTTTTCAGGTAACTCTACGGTCGCTCGATAATTCGATTCACGCCGTCGACGAATTTTTAATTTGACTTTACGTTCGTCCAGCGTTTCAGCAGCTCTGCGCTTTACATATCTCTCTCGTTCTTTTGCCAAACGAGATTCTCTCTCTTCGCGTACTTCTATCGCATGATTCTGCGCGTACCGCTGACGTCTGTGGGCCAATCGAGCTTCCCGCTGTTCAAGTGTCTCGTCGGCTTTCCGCTTTAAAAAGCGTTGTCGGTTACGGTCCGAGGTAGCTTCACGCTGTAGATAATGTGTTTCACTCTTATTGCTTTGCATTGCATGGTTTTCCAATGTACTAACAGCGGGAAACTGAAATGAGTATTGATTATCAACAACCATTTTCAAAATCAACCTTTAAATAATGTTTTTTATAAACTATATTTCTAAGTAAACGTAAACGTGATATAAAATAACACACTACAATCTAAATTTTAAATATATTTCTCATAAAAAAATATTGACAGTTCTTTTCAATCTCGTTCAGTTGGACTCAAGAAGAATCTTGTACAACGATACAATTATTCACACATTCACAGTTTCACATTTCCGCAGATTATTAATTAGTAAACTCTATTGAAGTGAAAATCTCTTTAAGCGCACCGAGCACTCTTTGGACAAGGTAAAATACACGAGCTCGCGATACACTTTGCGTTTTTGATTTTCTCGATGATTTCTTCGTCTACACACGTACTAATATAAACCAGAAGTTTAACGCAACAGATTATCGTTAAAACAAAAGAAATCGACGAAATAAAATAGGCAGTGGTAAATTCAAAGACTATTTAAACTCAATAGCTGTAGGGTTTAATCACGTCACGCTACCAATGAAATGGATATTGTGCTTTCTCAAGTTGTGTTAAAATAGATTGCTTGGTAATAGGTCTAATTCGGAAATGGACATTGCACGTCCTAATTTTATTAAGTCGTTTTAAATTATTGTATTTGGTGACATACCTCTAAAACATAGTGCTTTCTCATTTTTTTTTAATTGTCTAAATTTGCTAACTTGGTTGCTGCGGTAGTTCCGAAAAGGTTAATTAATTAAATTAAAGAGCCTTTAATTAACTAAATGAAAAGATAACACTTTTGGATGTTAAGCTTGTGTACATAAATGAATGTCATTGCTTGCTGAACATCTCGGTCAAAGTAAACTGTTAGACTGTATTAATTTGTTTGACACCTGGTGCCTACTCTAGCTTAGCGGCCTTCTTAATTTTTTTCTTTCCTGAAATTGATTCAGATAATCAGTGATTCGGATAGTTGGAGTTCTACTGTATATATTTATATGATAATAATTTAAAATTGCCGCCGTTTATGATTTATTAATCATATTCCTTATAAATAAGTTACAATATTTACGTACATTATTTATTACTGTTATTGTCTAGAATTGCATACACACACATAGGCACGCATGCACACACAGTGGTACCCACGGACCGTACCAACCGTAGTGAGAAAAGCATTTAATAAATAAAATTTAAATACAGAAATTTTAAAATTGTCATTTCACATTTTCAGGTGCAAGTTCCTTTAATTGAATACCTTCACTAAATTTGTCTTTGTATGTTACATCACTTGTTTTATGAACGCTGCACCAACAAGCACTTCTTCAATTTCGGCTATTATTGCCCCGTGTACGCGACAAATTCTTGGGTAATACAATGGCCAAAATGTAGACGGGCCATATCTGGCTACACATTCCTCGGCCATGTTGCGCCAATACATTTCCGGAAATGTTGCTGGGCCACAGTTTTCAGATGCCGGCAAGCATTTTTGTTGCTCGTTACGAGGGCCATTACAATTCTTTATGTATTGCTTAAACACGTGTCAACGTAAAAAAAGTACTATAGACAAAACATAAAACTAATGCTGGTGATTTTGAAACAGTTCCGTATGTCTAGGCATATAACAAAAGCCTTCTGCTACCTGGCCTACAAGCTAGAATATAGCCTAAATGAAACACAGACTTGTGTACTTACGTATTTCACATCAGGAAGTGCCAATGGATCTGGTTCATTTACTGCAGCTTCATTCCTAGCCACAAAAACATACTGTATTTAGTCATAATCTATTTCATGTTATGGGGGGTTTGAATGAGAAATAGCGGTTTTTAATCGGAACAATTGATTAAATAGAAAACAAATTATACAAGCAATTTTTTTTTTATTTCAGAAATTGAGCACCTCTTTAGTGACCTTAGAGGGTTGTTATGAGGCCAAAAAACTTGGATTTTTAAAGGCAGACCAAGTTTTAGAAAACCGAACTAGGCCTATAACAGCCTGAGTTTTTTTTCTAATTTTCTTATTTTACTTCTTTTCTATATGTTATATGCTACTATTCACTTTGATTCATCTTGAATGCAGATTTTTTTTATTCGTTTATATAATCAAATGTTTTATACACAAAAAACGTATGTACATATGAAAAAATACCCCTGAAAAATTTTCTACAGAGGTGAAGAAGGGGATCGACAGGAGTAAGTTTTTATTGAAGAAAAATAATAAACATAATAATAAATTCTAATAATAAACATTTGTTTTATCCACTATAAATTTCATCAGGGTCCTATCAAAAAAATAATCCATTTCAGGAGAATTTTCATCTAATTGTATGGTTGGATTTAGTCCAGTTGCAGTATTGGTTGAAAATTAGGAGTATTAAACCATTTCTATTGGTTTACCGGGTTTTCTACGTTCTATAGGCCTACTTACGCTGGTGCTGGGTTCGTGCAAAGCAATATCGTCATCAGTATCCGATATGGAAAGATCGCTATCTTGTGAACAGAACAAACTTTCACTTCCCAGTTTGTCGCCAATGTCCGATTCGGCATGTGTATAAAGAACATTTCGATTTCATTATTTATTCATTACACGACAATAATTAGCCATTACACGTGTAAACGTAATCAAAACATAAACGAGGTTAGGTTAACTACAGAGACGCACACCGAAATAAACTGCATGCATAGAAGTCGCGGATTTTTGTAAACAATGAGGCCTGTTACATTTTGTTTACAAAATTCAGCTTCTTTACAAAAATAACACATTAGCATTACTATTGTTAACCCTTTAAGAAGTACCGCTGTTCTGAGTAGTCAAAAAATTCCGTAAAAACAACATTTATGGAGTAAGAAAACAAAACTGCAAAAACTGTTGAAAATGGGTTTATTATTAATTATTTAGGCCTACTATAAAATACAGCAAACAATGTTTACAAATTTAAAAAAGTTGTTTACATAAAAAATCTTTTTTGTATGGTACACTTCAAAACAGGGGTGGATGCAAACCCCCACATTGCGATCTGAACATTCAAAAATACTGTGTTCCTCGCAGCTGATCTCAATAACAACCGAGCCAAGAAATAGATGCTCCGACACCACTATAGTACGAGTGTTACGGAGTTCGGTATCATGTAGCCTACTATATTACAACCAGTTTTTCACCACACAAACCATATACTATTTCCCGCCATTTTATAACCGATACCATACAAAGAGATATGAACTATTTTCGTTTGATTGTTGTTCAGACAGGCTATTTTAGGCCCGCTGAAGGATTATAGTAAGACAACCAAATTATCTTATTGAGTGTCCTATCACTATTCGGACCAGCGAGCCTTTGGCGTTTCGTTAACCCTTAAACTGGCAATGTTAAAGCTAAAATTGGCCAGCCCGTTTTTAGCGTTTTGCAAGCATATTTTTAAAAATTCACCAAAAATAGTAAATGAACCCCAATCCAAAAGTGTTCAATAGCTTTTTTGTAGAAGAAACTTCAAAGAATTCAAATATGCCACTAAAAATTAAGTTTATTTTGAAATTGTAAAAGTTATTAGCTCAAGAAACAAAAAATGTTCAGTAACGAAAGGAAAAGGTTCAACTTTAGGCCTACATAACAAGTAGTAAATATTTTTTTGTATTTTTTTCGTAAGCGTAAAAAAGTTTCGTAATTTAGTTTTAAATAGAACTGTATAAAAACATTTATTAATTTCAAATTTTTTATTTAAAAAAAACAGTTTTTATGTTCCAAGTACACGGACTGGTAACAAACCTAGGCCTAGATTGTAGCGTCATTTACTAATATATGCTTTGCCCAAAAATGAAATATTATTATAACAAAGTGTAGATGATAAATCAAAGAAAAGAACGGTAGCCTATACTTGTCTTTCCTTAGTTCACAAAAGTGTTTGAATTATCATTATTTGAATAACGAAATGACATCAATCTAATGAAAAGCCTGCCGTCTATAACAGCGGTGAGAATGGGACACTTGAATAGCGTGGGTTCTAGACTTTCTCACTAGAACATAATAATTATGTACATTTCAACTGTCGTCTAGACAGACAAAAAAACGGTTATTTCTGGATTATTTCTCACCGTTACAAAATTCAGACTTTGCTGTACAAAATGGTGTAAAGAAATCTGTCAAAACATTTGATATGGTAGGCAAAAAATCACTTGACAAATGGGCTGTTTCATTGGTTGAGAAACTGTCCAATCGCAAGGGTTTACAGTAATTCTTGGAAAAAATACTATTTTTATAGTGACATCTGATTGGAAGGCACCAACAGAAAGATAAAATCTTGACGAATCCAATGGTATCATTATAATAGCCAAAGAAATATTTGTGTAGATGGTCTTAAACGTTGAAGAAGTGGGAAATAACAGTAAAATTGTATGCAGATTCACGCACGGAAAGAGCTGTAGACCGATGTGCATATTTTAAAACGATGATTACGTATGTAAATATACGTTTTACGAAAAAGTTGTAAATACAAAAATTAAAGTTTAATTCATTTCCTTTCCAATGGTGCCAGTTTTATTACGATTGGATGATTCTAAGTGGGTTAAATTATCAATTATGCAAATATATGCAAATTTTCGCAAATGTTCGAAATTGTTGCGTTCTGCGCCTGAGAGAGGGTTATGCATGACCTTCTGCCAGTTCCAGGGGGGTTATAGATGGGGATAGCTCTAGCTGCTAGTAGAAGAGGAGAGTAGTACCCGCTAGTAACTCGCCTTCTAATATCCCTGCTTCAACAGGTACTCTGAGCGAGTGAAGTGAAACAGATTCAACTTTACTCCCTACTAGCTGAGGAGTAGAGGTCATGTGACCTACTAGTACTCTCCCTGTCCAGACACGCATTCGCTGAAACCTGCAAAACTTCACTCTTGACTGGCGACTCGCCGTGAGAACTATCCTCGTCTGTAAGCCCCTTTAGTGAGTTGTCGGCAATGGCTTGTAGCACATATGTTGCATACTGGTAAACATACTGTGACTAAAGACTATAAGTTAGAATTTCAAGCTTTTTTTTTAATGCTTGCATTTTTGTTGCAATACAAAACAACTTATGTAATAGATAGCTTATGTTTACAATATTCAGGCCGGCAAACAGTTAGGTATAACAAACATTACATGTATGTTACTTATAGAGTAGTCTACTATCTATGTTTAATCACTTAAGCGGGCCTAAAATAGCCTGTCTAAACAACAATCAAACTAAAATAGTTCATAACTCTTTATATGACATCGGTTAGAAAGTGGGGGGGAGGGGGAATAGTATACAATTACCAACAATACTACTAAGCCACATAACCTATTTTTGTACACTTTTTTGCTGATTTCTAAACATATAAATGAATAAGAAAAATGGATTCATTCGTAAAACGTTCCAGAATTACTCATTTTAATATAATTTGCCTTACTCCATAAAGGATTTACAGCGCTTAATTTAGAACTTAATACAGCTTCTTAAAAAATAACTGATAACGTTACTAGTTTATTAATTTAGAAAGGAACGGAAGTGTACGGACGTTGTACTTTGAACTGTGACCAAGGAATAGACTGGCAAAGCCCATGCACAACGCATTACGGAAGTTGAAGCCGCCCACGCCCACTCGTAGGCGTCAACACTGGATTCTCTGTCTGCGACCGGCACACATTTTAATTCGTCGCGTTTCATTAACACCGTTTGAACACTCACATAGTGTTGAGATATAATTCTCAAATTTCTAAATATTGCATAAAACACTATGTCCATGCTGATGGTGTCAAACAAAAATAAAAAAATTTATTTTATGTCGTGGGAAAAAAAATAAAACAAAGAAAGTCAACGTTGTGTTTAGACGTATGACATGAAATTTAGGCATAGCAAGAAAGTTTTGTATTTTTTGGGCAGGTGATTTGTCAAAGAGTAAAATCAACCAAAAAAGAAAAATTTATTCTTTACATTTCTTTGTAAAATGCTTAGTTTAGCCTGTAGGCTGTGGTATAGTGACGAGTGGTTTGATTGTTTTGTGAACCGGCGCGCTGACACCATCGCTAATCTACTATATCTACAAGTCTTGTCATTAATTTGTAGCGCTATTGGTTGTTCTATCACTATATTGTACCATACATTCATGGACCGAGTAATTATAATTCAATAAAAATTGTTAATATATTAAAATTGTATATAAAAAGAACAAGAACAATAAGAAAACTGAATGAGTTATACGGTTTTGAAAGAAAACAACACTTTATTCAAAATTAAAACTATAAAACAATCCTTGCTCTAGAATAAAAAATAAAGTTAGAATAGAATGTAGCACAGGGTATAAAATATCAACACTACCACAGAATGACTGACGCTCGGAAGTAGCATAGTCAGACATTTTCATCCCCAACACTCGTAGGTGCCTCGGTTTCAAGCCTTAAACGACTTTGCCTGTCTATGGTATTCCTTGGTCGCTCGTTACGGAGGTTTAGCAGCAAACGTCCCCATACGTTCGTAGTACTCAAAAGGTTAAAGGAAGGGCGTGACTTTTTTTGTTACTTCATTCTTAGTGCCTTTGCATCCAAGTCTCTAGAATTAATTTTTGGCATTTCCTCTTCTTATTTTTTCTGTAACATGGAATCTTTTTAAACTACAACCTTCCCATTTAATGTACGTTAAAAAGTCCTCCGTTTTTGCACCATTTCAATCCTCCCCCCCCCCCCCCAATCGCCCTTCCGGAGGGTGGAAATTAGTAGAGTTTTTCTACAATGTTTACGGTCAAAAGATCCAACCTCTGGCCCAAAGATTGGGTGTAAGCTATTAAATCCAATGACAATATTATATAATCTGTACTATCTATATTGTGTAACTTCTCCTGTTAGTACTGGCAGAGCTACCATAGTCAATTGAGTAGTCTGTGACAACTCTACTTGTATTGAATATTTCACCTACTAAAAATCATCCAATCTCTTTAATAACTTTAATTTTTGTATTTTACAAATTTGTTCTTAAACGTATATTTACATCGTGTAATCATCGTTTTCTAAACAGCTAATGGAGGCGCAAGAAAGCACAGCTAAATGACTCAAACTTGTCGCTTCTCTAAGGCTCAAAATCGTTTGAAAGACTTATTTTGAGAAAAAGATAAGGACATTGGATTCGTCAAGATTTAAACTGTAAAAGACCGCCTTCCAATCGTTCGTCACTCTTATTGGTTTATAGATATGAAGTTTTCTGTAAATCCTTGCAATTTGACAGATTCCAATGAATGAGAATGCACATTTTTAACACACCATATCTATGATAAATCGCTATATTTGTACAATGATACTTATATCTATTAGAATAGAAGACAACATATTTTCGTTTGATGTAAAGTAAACCTCGTTTAGTATTCAATATTTCTGTGAAATACAGACATTTGTTGAAATCGGTAGAAGCATTTCTGTTACCACAGTCTAGACAGGCAGGTAATGTATAGGCCTACGCCAGTGTGAGTTTTGAAACAAGTAAAACAAAGTGAAATAAATTTATAAAAAAGAATTTTCAAGTATACAGTTCAGTGCTATGATTTGTTCTCTACAATTTGTTACAATAATATTTCATTCTTGGGCAAAGCATAAATTATAGGCTATTCATAAATTACTATTAAAAATAGGCCTAGTTTTGTTAGCAGTCTTGCAGTAGGAACATAAAAACTGGAGTTTTAAAAAACAGAAATTTGAAATTGATATATATTTTTACACACTTCTATATTTGGAACTGAATTGCAAAACTATTATATATTTTGAACAAAATTACAAAAAATGTTTACTACTTTTTATGTAGGCCTAAAGTTGAACTTTTTTCTTCCGTTACTGAACATTTTCTGTTTCTTGAGCTAATGACTTTGTAGATTTTACATCAATAAATTTTTTACTGGCATATATATATGAACTCTTTGAACCTTTTCCTACGAAAAAGCTATGGAACTTTTTTTGGATTGGGATATAATTATTATATTTGGTGAATTTTTGAAAAATATGCTTGCACACGCACCGAAATGGCTCGGCATGGTTAGCATTGTGACAGTTGGAGGGTTAACATAACTTACCATTCACAATCAATCTCCGGCTCTTCTTGTAAATTGTCCTTGTCCTCATCCAGCCCCACATCGTTTAACTCTTCCTTTTTTATTTGACGTAACGACATGTCTTCCTTTTCCAACCCGACGAAAGTAAACTTATGTTCTTGTGTAAGATCATCTTTTATTTCACTTTCTACAAAACTTTCCTCTTTTATATCAACAGCACAAATTTGGTCTTCTATCAGCTCAAAACACACCTCCTCTTTTATTTTAACTTCGAAAATTTCTTCTTTGATATCCAACCGTTTCGGATGACTTTCCATTGGTGAGAACTGAAATCAAATTAGGATAATTAGTAGTACTAGTGGACCCGGCAATGCTTCGCTATTGCTATTGCTTGATTTACCTAACCTAAAATTATATTCAGTTTTTGATCCAAATCAGTTGTTGATCAAAATCAGCTGTTTTAAGCTTTTCATACGAACAGCTGTTTTTTGTGTCCCTGATAAAATCAAAAGAAATCTTTCTTCTTCTTCCTTATAAGATTGACCTTCCATAAGATTAACATTGAAACTTTGAGGGCCACTGGGGCGTATCCCTGAGGACCGATGTAAATTATAATGGGATTCTGCTCATCTACAAGACACTACCTTTCTAACGGTATGCGCGAATTTCTCCTACGATGCACACAAGCTGAGAAAAAAGGACGACAAGTTTTGTGCTTGCCTATTAATATATAGATTGTATTGGATGGGAAAAAGTTACTTTTTGACTGCATTTTTCCATTGGTGAGAACTGAAATCAAATTAGGATAATTAGTAGCCTAGCATTGTAGTATTGAATTGGATGGGGAAAAGTTACTTTTTGACTGCATTTTTTGGCGTAAATTAAAATGAACTAATTTTAAAGTTAATTATATGTGGACAAAAATCCTAATTTTTCACTGTAATTTTTTATCTCAAGTAACTTACAGACGCACCAAGTTATTACTCCGCTGTAACTGTTACGATTACTGTTACATCGAAGAACTGATTACAAATACTGATTCCAATTACTTTGATACTACTGTAAGCGTAATGCAAAGCAATACGTAACTGTATTTTGCTGAACAAAGCATTACTCGAGTGAAAGGACACTTTTAATAGGTAGGCCTAATAACATAAAATGTAACTACTTGTTATTAATAAAAATCACAACATAATGAAACTAAACAATCATGCTTGAAATAAACAATAAATAAAAATGGTGCTGCTTGCTTGTTAGGCCTACTTAGCAGCTTCATTCTTTTCTTTACTACACCAATACACCCCATCCTCACCTTTATTGGAGTACGATGCATTCGACGTCTGTAATGTAAAGTCTTGGACTCATTAGTCCACACTGCAATAATAGGTTAGCCATAACCATTACTTAGAGCAGTTAGTAGCGGTATTTTGTGTTTTCTGCTAAATAACGATTACAAAATACCGATTACAATTTTCGACACACCTTTAATCCCAAGTAAAACATACCGTACTGAACTTAACTGTTTGTTTTTTTTATAAAAGAGTTCTGCTGTAAAAGTATAAGTTGACCAAAAACTAAAAACCCTGTCTTATAACAGCCCCTTTGAATAGGCTACTAAACACACTAGATTCAAATTGTAAGTTGGAAATTAAGATTACGTACCAAATAATCATTTACGGGCAGGTTCAATTAAAAACGAGAAAAAAAATTTGGAAAACGGTTGACTCTAAAGGCCATCCATGTAACTTCCCGCTAAGTTTAATTACAACAAACACTATTTTTGGAAATTTTGAACTGCCATAACTTTTGAATGTATCAACCGATTTTTATGCGATTTGCGGCAATCGATGCAGTTTTTTAAGTCCATTGAAAGAATCAACAACAAAAATTTTTCAGATGAAAAGTTTCGGAGAAATTGAGGAAAAACACTTTTTTGATTTTCTTTCGTTCACGATAACTCGAGAATGAATCAACCGATTTTTATGCAGTTTTTCGAGTCCATTGAAAGAATTGACAACAAAAATTTTTCTGATGAAAAATTTCGGAGAAATTGAGAAAAAACACTTTTTTGATTTTCTTTCGTTCACGATATCTTACGAACAAATTAACCGATTTTGACCGGACTGGTAGCGATCGACGTCGCTTTTCAAGGTTAAAAGCTGATTAGATTTTGGAATTGATCGGTAAAGCCATTTAAAAGTTATTCCAAAAAAACCTGATTTGAAAAAATTTTATTTCTTAGTTTTTTTGAAATTTCTCAGAACCTACCGGTCTGAATTAGTTAAAATTTTCAGGAAATTTAAGTTTGATGGATCCCTATAGAACGCCGTTTGGTAGGATCCAATCGGTTAAGCCGTTCAAAAGTTATAAGCGGGTCACATACTTACATTCACACACACACACACATACATACAGACAGGGTGACACCCTCTCGGGAGTGGTCAGGGAAGATTCCTAGGACCTCAAAACGTCGAGATCTGATGAATACTCGATTTTCGAAAAACGGGGTGAAACCAATAACTTCCCGATTTTAGAAAATTTTCAATTTTCTTAGCGGGAAGTTAAAAAGATATCTCTTTTACGAAGTTAGCCCGACTGGACTCACGCCACATGGTTCCAGCATGAATGGAAAAGTTCCCCCTACTTTGGCAGTTTGTGATAG
>JAGFPH010001480.1:255258-279541 GCA_018207615.1 Philaenus spumarius
TTCAAAACGACATTAGAATGGCCTAGAGGTGCTTATAGTAAAAGAAATGTCCATCGTCACAAAAAGATTAACCAATTTCAACAGATACAAGATCTACTTGTCTTCACGTGGGCTCAGACGTTAAGATGTTCATTTATCGATAAAATAAAATAACTGAAAGACAGTGGAGTGAGAAAGTGTGCAACATTGCATTAAAATACCAGCTGGTATGTAAGAAGTATTTTTATAATCTCATATATGCTCTCTTTAAACAATCACTTGATATTTGGATAACACGTTTTTGTATATGTTTATCTTTTTATACATTATTAAAATAAACATGTTTCATGGTTGTTTTGAAGCCATTTGTGTGTTAAATTTTTTACCCTTCAGTCCAATAAACATCCCTGAAAACGTAATAAATGTTAATAAAATATTTTGGTAAAGTAATTCAATAAAAATTCATAATAAATTATATATATTTTTTATCCAATCGTGTTGCAAATGTACATTTTATATATACAATATTTAATGGTGAAATCATATATAAACAAACCAATACCTTGATGTCTGACTTATATTCAACAACCAATGATGTATAAACATCCCACATATGAGTGCTTGTAGTTTTTTTTTAATAGGGATATTTCACAATCATTTGTAAGAAAAAGTTATTTAAGGGACCTATTAGAGAATCTAAAACCTACAGAATTAACAACTATTTTTGTGAAACAAGATATTTATGAAAAACTGTTTTTCAACCTTGAATTTTAGCACAAGTCAGATCGATATGGACTTTTTCATTTGAAATGGTGATTATAAAGTCTGTATAAATTTTCTATTCTGTGCAAATTTTTCTTTGCGAAATTTAACGTCTTTTTGACTGGACCATTAAGTATGATGAGTGATTATAAGAATAATCACATTCTTTACGCATTACTAATTTTCCTAGTATGTGTCTTCATATGGCGCTTTAAAAGTGTTGATTGACTACAAGAATAATCACATTCTTTACATCTAAGTGGTTTTTCTCCAGTAGCTAAGATGGTGTGTCATCATATGAGCTTTAAGTCTATACTTTTGATTACAAGCAAAATCACATTCCTTACACCCAAATGGTTTCTTTCCAGTATGTGTCATAATGTGAATCTTTAGGCTATGTGATCGAATACAACAATAATCACATTCTTTACACTTAAATGGTTTTTCACCAGTGTGTGTCTTCATATGGCGCTTTAAAAGTGATAATTGATTAGGAAAATAATCACATTCCTTACATTTAAATAAATTTTCTCTAGTATGTGTCATCATGTGAGTCTTTAGGCTATGCGGTTTAATGCAAGTATAATCGCATTCCTTACACTTAAATGGCTGTTCTCCAGAATGTATAATCATGTGAACCTTTAGGCCATGTAATCGAATACTGGAATAGTCACATTCGGTGCACTTATATCGTTTTTCTCCAGTATGTGTCATTGTGTGACGCTTTAAGAGTGATGATCGGTTACAAGAATAAATACACTCTCTACACTTAAATGGTTTTTCTCCTGTATGAGTCATCATGTGTGTCTTTAGGCTATGCGATTGAATAAAAGAATAATCACATTCCGTACACTGATATGGTTTTTCTCCAGTATGTGTCTTCATGTGACTTCTTAACAGTGATGATTGATTACAAGAATATTCACATTCCATACACTTCAATGGCTTTTCTAAAGTATGTGTCATCATGTGCTTCTTTAGGTTTGCTGATCTCTTACAAGAATATTCACATTCCTTACATTTAAATGGTTTTTCTCCATTATGTGTTACCATGTGATTGATTAGGTTTGCTAATCGCTTACAAGAATATTGACATTCCTTACATTTAAATGATTTTTCTCCATTATGTATTATCATGTGCTTCTTTAGGTCTGATGATCGATTAGAAGAATAATCGCATACGGTACACTTAAATCGTTTTTCTTGCAGGTTTTTAGAGGAAGAAGAACAATCATCACTATAGTATTTTTTGTTCAAATTTTCGGCAAAACTCGATGAATCTGGAAATTGTACCACATAAAATTATTATTTGTTTTATTACTAACAGCCAGCATTATCATTGTAACTAACAGTATAAGCTGTAAAGCTATACAGTAAAACCTGACATCAGTCCCTGTGATATCCGGACATTTTGTTAAGCTTTGACTGTCAGCACCCCTGGTGTGACGTTTGAAGAGAAACTTTGTGTGATTAAGAAAATAGATGCAAGAGAAACATAAAATAAAGGGGGTTGGTAAGAGACAGTTGAAGATTGTAAAAAATCGAGAAGTGAAATAGAAAAGTGGTGTTCTGTGCAAGCATCAACAACTGGTGTTGTTAAAAATGAAAATGATGAAGAAAGGCGTGCATAGTTAGGTAAACGAGGCCTTGTTCCTCTGGTTTACTCAAAACATGGCGAAAGGTGTAACACATTAACTGGTCATAAACTTGAAGAAAAAGCTCTCAAGTTTAGTACAAAGCTAAAAATAGATATGACGAATTTAAAGCCGGTGATAGCGTGTTAGAGGGTTGGAAAAATTGCACAAAATGAATATGAATTACTTGCTACGTTATTTGATCAAGGATTTAACCAATCTGTTAAGATAGAAACTTATTATAAACCACTTAGCAACGAATTCCTGAACAATTTAAACAGTATGGAAAATGTAGGCCTAAATGAAACTATGTCAACTTCTAACCTAATATCATTTGAAAACTTTGATTTTTAAAAGGAAAAATTTCTAAACTATGTAGAATGTTTTGAAAATTATTGTTCAATGAAAAATGTAACTGACAAAGAAAAACAAGCTCAACTTTTGTGTGTTTCAATTAATTGGATCTGTCCATTACAATAGCCTAGGTTCATTTTTAGGCCCAGAAAAACCAGTAAATAAATTCAGCTATGAACATCTAATAAAATCTTTCAAACAAATTAATGCTTACACCTATGAAAAGTGTTGTAGTTCCCCAACATTATTTCCTAAATCTTTACCAAACAGAAAATCAAGCAGTATCTGAATTTGTAGCTGATCTTCAACATGATTTAACAGATTGAGAATTTGTAACTAACTGTGAATGTGACAAAACTTTATCAATTGCCGATGTTTTCTAAGAGCTCAATTCATTCGAGGTCTGAGAGATAACTGGTTAAGAGGAAATATTTTACAATCAAAATTGTCATCTTTTGACGATATACTAACCAAAGCCATAGCCCTTGAAGCCTCAAAAAATAGAGAGCAAACAGCTTACTTTCAAAGTCAAAATAACAATCAGTCAAGTTTTCATAAATCCAATGTATCACACAACGATACTAGTAATACTAACAAAGTCTACAACTCTTCCAGACACTATTCTAGAAGTCGATCAAAGTCAAATCAGAGAAAGAATACTTACAAACAAAATTATAGCCACAAGTCAAGTTCTCAAAGTAACCGACCTGACTTCCAAGCTCTCGGTATAGATAATCTTTGTAAATCAGATGTGGAAAAGGTTACCACAAAGTAGGTGATTGTCGAACTGATTGCAAAAAGTTGTTTTGTAATATGTGTAAGAAAAATGGGCATGTAGCTAAGATGTGTATCAAGTCTTTGATATCTTCTTCAAAGGTTAAGCAAAGTAGCCACTTTTTCGATGATGATTCTAAATCTGATCAATCTGACTTAGGCAAAAGCTTTGACATAAAGAAAGTTGACCCATATATTCAAAACTGTAAAGTCGTTGAATTATTTGAAGTTACATCCAACATGGATAAGTATTTAGTTCATGTTACACTAAATGGAAAGATACAGAAATTTGAAATAGACTCTGGCGCAAAATATTCATTGCTTGCAGAAGATGATCCTCAATCTAAATGTTCCTCTACAGGACACAAGTTGTTTTTAAAGTCTTACTCAGGAAATTTCATAAAACCCAAAGGTAAAGTAATAGTAAATGTCAAATATAATGACCAGGTTTCGACGCTCTTCTAGGTAGAAAATGGATAAGAGAATTAAACGTTGAATTGAAACAAGTCTATGACCAAATGAAAACTTCCAGTTCAATTTCAAGTGTACAATCTAACAAATCTCCAGATGACATTTACAAAACATTTTCACATGTCTTTGAAGAAAAAGTAGGTAGTATGCCAGTTATTAAAATTTCTCTTCAACTTCGAAAAGGAGGTAAGCCTGTCTTCACTAGAACTTGTCAATAAAGAACCAGAGGATTTACAATCAAGTGGTATCATAACATTTCAGCCTCACCACAGACAATCAACCACTATCAAGAATTCTATATCAGAACAAAGTGCTTCCACAAATGACATCTGCTCGTCTTTTGAGATACGCAACATTTCTAACTGGTTTTAATTATTCTGTCAAGTTGGAGAAAGGAGATATGAAAACAAAAATGTCGACTGCTTATCAAGAACTTCAATAAAACAGCTTCAAACTTCAACTGATCAGAGATATAGTGAACCAGATGTATTTCGACAAAATATTTCACAATTCAAATGAAGAAATAACCTTTTCAACTATCAAGACTGAGACGCAAAAAGATCAAGAAATGAGAAAAATTGTCAAACAACTCCAAAATAAAGGAGAAGACTCTGAATTCACCCTCATAGATGGAATAATTTTTAGAGGGAAGAGAATATTCATTCCAAGCAGTCTAAGATCAAAAATACTTGAAGAACTATATGAAACACATTTAGGAAAGACAAAAATGAAGCAATTGTCACGACGGTATGTGTACTGGCCTGGCATAGACACCGATATTGAACAAATTGTACGAAGCTGTGAACAATGCGCTTTAACAAAGTCCAACCCTCACTTTTGGAAGACGCCTGAAAGTAATTGGGACAGAGAGCATATTGATTATGCAGGTCCAGTTGACAATACATACTTCTTAATCTGCATAGATGCAAAATCAAAGTGGGCGGAAGTAAGAATATCAAAAGTAACTCCTGATTCCTTCCATCAATCTACTAGAAGATATTTTTGCTTTTCATGGTTACCCAAGACAAATGGTATCAGACAATGCTGCTATTTTCAAAAGTGATAAATTTCAAACGTATTGCAAAAACAGTGGAATTTTTTCAAAATTCATTGCTCCGGTTCATCCGGCAACAAACGGTTTGGCAGAGAGAACACAAACTTCTAGCTACCTCTAATGAACACATTTCAATTAAAGACAAATTAAGAAAGATATTGTTTCGATATCGAGCTACTCCTCTTGCATGTGAAAAATCACCTGCAAAACTTTATTTAAATAGAAAATTCAGAATTCGCTTGAATGCTATCTTCTCAAACAACCCGAAACCTTCAAGTAGTCACATCAAGTCTACAAGAAGCTTGAATGTAAAGGAGAGAGTACAAGTTCGATTCTTCAAAAATAACAAAAACATTTGGGAGTTTGGTGAAGTATACAAGAAAATTGGTAAACTACATTATTTCATACTTTTGGACAGTGGAAGAATAATAAAAAGACATGTTAACCAACTCTATTCAACACTAGTCAGCAAAAAGAATAAGAAGTCTGTTATTTTTGGTCCTACACAGTGTTTTGATGTTCCACTACTTCCTCAAACTATAAATGAAGACGTTCCATTACTACCATTTCCAGTTGTACCACCTCCAGAGATCAATCCCAACCAAAACCCAAGACGTTCGGAAAGAATAAGAAAACAACCAGAACGGTTTAAAGACTATATAAAGTTCTTATTTTCTTCGATGTATCCTAATTTTTTTTCCAATGGACTTTGAATTTAAGTGGGGAAGAATATTGTAGATATCATATGTTTATTGCATCATATGTTTATACTCTAGACAATAGTCATATGTAAATAACTATTCAGCAATGGTTTTAGTACATTGTTATGTTCAAGTTCTGTTCGATATAGCCGAGATTAATAAAAAATATGTTATAACAATATCTTGTTATAGTTAATTAACCAATTCAAGACAAAATAATTATCATATTGAAAATTTAATTCCGTCATTTAAAGCATGCTTAACCTTTCAAATAAGAATACAAAAGAATTAGGAACAAAGTTGGAAAAGATTTTTTTTAATAAAAAGATTTATTTACTAATGACTGACTACTATTCTAAACATACTAAGATTATATATTTGATTTGATTTATTGGCCTCATTAGGTTACAATAGCATTGCTGCAAGTACACATATGAGTTATCACATATAGCCATAGAACTATATAATATGAAACGCGAGTCAAGTGGTGCTGGGTAGCAGAAAACAAGCCGGCTGCATTCGGTTCCCCCACCACTAGTCAGTATAAACACAACTTTGTCGGCACGGCTTTAATGGTTTTTCTGTATTATCTTACGTTGTGTAGTAGTTCGTGACTTATTTTAGTTTATTTTCTGACACATATTTGAGATTGTACGCTGAAAAGGAAAATGCCAACCTACTGTGTAGCTTACAACTGCAAGAACTTCATTACTAAAGAATCTGGTTTATCCGGACACAAGTAAGTAAAACAATTTATATAGGGCCAATTATTTCTAAAATGTTATGCAAGTATATTCATGCACATGACAATACTTCTTGTCAATAATAATGTAAAGAATATGTTAAATGCAGATGCACTCAGCCTTTATATAACAGATTATGTTTAACTGAAAACCAAAACATTGTCTTAAAAGTTTGATGTTTTGAACTATTTTAACCTAGAAGTGGCAGTGTTAAAACGTTTTAACATTTTGCCGTTTTGTTGCATTTTGCAAGCATTTTTTCTAAAATTGGCCAAAAATAGAAATTCTATTCCAATCCAAAAGTGTTCCACGGTTTTTCCATATAAAAAGGTCCAAAGAAATCAAATACGCAATTAAAACATTGATTGATGTAGAATTTTAAAAGTTATTAGCTCAAGAAACAAACAAAAATTGTTCAGTAACGAAAGGAAAAAGTTCAACTTTAGGCCTAAGCCTACATAAAAGTAGTACAAATTTGTTGTGATTATTTTCATAATGTACAAAAGTTTTGTAATTTTTTTTACAAAAAAAGAGAGAGTTTTGTAGCTCTAAATAGAACTGTATAAAAATATAGGCCTATCAATTTCAAATTTCTTATTTTAAACCAGTTTTAACACAATTTATTATTTTTATGTTCCTACTACAAGACTGCTAACAAAACTAGGCCTAGTTTGAATAGTAATTTAGGAATATATCCTTTGCTCAAAAATGAAATATTATTATAACAAAGTGCACGTATTACGAGCTTGTACACATTTCCAAGGAAGTTTATTTCAAAATCACTCTCTAAAGTAATTAAAATAATAGGAAAGTTATTTTTCAAAACTGTGTTTTGCTCACGCAAGAGAACAAAATATTATGATGAACAAATCAAAGCTAGGTATTCGCCAAAAGCTCAACAAAATTGTACTTTTTCAAAATGTGTAACAATTTGTAACCATATTACTGCAACTATTGTTATATGGTTGTAACTTATATGAACATTTGTTTATAAATAAATATTGTTACGGAAAAAATACAATTGTATTTAATTTAAAAATTAAAATCATTTTTTCCACAAGCATTAACTTAAATCTTAAAATTTTACTATTCACACTTAACAAACGAATATCGCTTTATCAAGACGCGTGTATTGGTTTATATAGCTCTGTGCCGGTGGGAGTACTGACTAGTGGTGAGGGGAAGCAGTGCGGCGGACGGCTTGCTCCGCATTGCATTGACTCAGTGTTTCATATTATATAGTTCTATGCATATAGCCTACAACACACAAATGATAAAAATATGTACAGAATACAATACAAATTAATACACATATAATACAAGTAATAAAAATTAGACATACTTAACAATATTAACTATTTCACATCAATCATACAGTAATCATAAAACAACTATACAATCTATTTAAAGCTTCAGGCACTTCTCACCGAGTAAAATGCTCGCTTTACAAGGAAAGCCTTAAGTTTATTTTTAAAGCCTTTAATGGAAAGCACTTCCTTTATATCGTCTGGCAACCTGTTGTACAATTTGAGACCAGAATAGCGCACCCCGTCCTCGAACAACTTTATTCTGTATACTGGGTATTGAAGCATTTGACGTCTCATGGAATATCCATGTTTGTACTGATCGACACCCATATAATTACTTCTAAAAAAGAGCAGGACACTCAGGATGTAAATACAGGGAAGAGTTAAGAATTTTATTTCGTAAATGAATTTCTACAAGATTGCCTACTTTTTAAATTACAAATTATTCTCTTTTGGATAGAAAAAATGTTTCCAGATTCTACCGAGTTCCCACAAAGAGCAACACCATATCTGAGGTGAGAGTACACATATGCAAAATAAACTGTTTTAATTCTATCCAGACTGTAAATACGTGAAATAGTACATAGTCCAAAACAAGCTGAATAAAGTTTATTTGAAATAAAGGTAATATATATGTGGTTTCAAGTTTGTTTTCATCAATTACCACTCCCAGAATTTTGACGAGTCTGAACTTGGTTCTAAATGATTAATTTTGTCTTTTAATTGTTTACAACTGAACTGCAAGGGGAGTCTAACCGGGAAAATATATTTTTTATAGATTTTTTTATGTGAGATTATTTTTCTGCGTGATTTCCTGAATGCAACAGTATATATAACACTTGTAGTAAAAAAAATGTTTATGGTAAGTAAAATAAAATATAAAGGTTTGCACCATAATCAAAGCAAATAAATTAGACTCTTCAGCTGTACAGATATACTGGACCTCAAAAGTACAATATATAGAAATGATTGCTCTTCACTACATTATTTATTTTTGTTGAGTTGGCTAACCTGTTCATAAAGTAATAACAATATTATAAAACAGGTGATTAATGTTGTATGTTGTTGTGAAAAGGAATAGGTTAGGTTTCAGTGAAACAGTGATAAAATTTCTTTGACAAAGTTTAGTTTGTGAAATCTTTATGTGTTTTTAATTAATTATAGTGAGACTTGTGTTGCTAAGTGATGGCTAATAAAAGGAAAAGTGGTTCTAGAAGATCTGTTTTCAAAGCTAGTAAGAATGTTGGTCAGCCTAAAATATCAGACAAAACATTGCAACTAAACAATTTTCAAGGTCTAAGGAAAAACTGAATAATAACTTTTCCATCTATGACAGCAAAACTGAGACAACAGAATATGAAATAATAGATGTGAGTAACCTTAAAAATATTTTGAAGGAAGTAGCTATTTGTAAAATATGTCATGGTTCTCTTAGTTTGAGTAAAACAACTTTAGTAGGCCTAGCTACTGAATTCAATATTACTTAAGAAACTTGTTCCCATAAAGGCACCTTTTTTAATTGTTAGGTCTAGGCCTAGAGAAGAAAATTCTACTGATCAGACATACTACCATTTAAATCTTAGGCTTGTATATGGTCTACGTGCAGACTTGGGATTAACGATTAAAAAAATTAACGATTAAAATTAATCGTTAAAAATATGGGTTACTTTTAACTTAATCGTTAGTTTTAAAACTGATTAACTTTTAACTCTTAATCGTTAAAATATTGGTTAACGATTAAAACTAACATCAGTTAATTTGGCAGATGCCCGGTAAGATTTGTCACAATGAAAATGCCGGTTGGCCGGGTGGGTGGGCCTGACGCGACGACAACATTCAATATTCCTTAGTTTGGGTTATTTATTGCTTATTGGCAGGCCGGAAGGGGTGGGGTGTCTAAAGAAAGATAGAACTAGCTATTAGCCCAGATACTTTATACACTTATACCTGTATAAGGTACCTGGGCTATTAGTTAACGGTAACGTAAACAAACAAAATAACGCCGTTAACATACCCATCAGTGTCATTCAATTAGCCCTTGGGTATACGCATGCCATTATTACAGTTGGATAGTTTTGTTAATTTTGTATAAGTTGTTTAATTGTTTTGCCCTGTTATAGTGATTGACAGTTTAGATTTTATTTAGTGAGTTAGTGATTGTTAATAGTGAGTTAGGTCTAGTGTAGCAAAATTTTAATTTTTTACTTTTTAATTTTAATTTTATTATGTCTTTATTGTGGCCAGTCTTTTCAAACTTTTATGAACAAATAACAAGGGAGGGAAATAGTTTAACATTTAAATTCCTATTTATTGTGTTTACCAAAATTTAAAACAATCAAGGCTTCAGCAATTTCTGCCTCCAATTTAAGGACCAACTTAAAGGTAAGTTGTGTTTTAGCCGTTTTAGGTTGTTGCCTATCCAATTTTTGTCGTCTATTATTGATATTTGTGTTTTATTATAGGGCATACGTTCAAGGACGTTTAAATATATTATAGGGCGTTTGCAAGCATATTTTCAAAAATTCGCCAAATATAATAATTATATGCCTATACCAATTCAAAAGTGGTCCGTAGCTTTTTTGTAGAGCAAGAATTCATATATGCTCAAAGAATATATATGAATTTATTTATATTATATGTGGTTCAAAGAATTTATATATGTCAGTAAAAAAGTGATAGATGTAAATTTTACAAAGTTATTAACTCAAGAAACAAAAAATGTTCAGTAATGAAAGGAAAATTATCAACTTTAGATCTACATAAAAAGTAGTAAACATTTTTGTATTTAGTTCTAAAAAGAACTGTATCAATATATTTATCAATTTCAAATTTCTTGTAGAATTGAATTGAATAATGTAAAATGTTGTTTTCTAAAATAATTCAGTTAGTTCACAAAACCGCATAGCGAAAACCAAATCTTATGGGAAAAGGAAGGTTATGTTCGTGACATATAGACATATAGAACATTTTAAAACGTTTGATTAATACCTACGGTTTAGTATTTAAGTTGAGTTGTTTGGAGTGTAGGCTACAGTTGATAATTTCATAAGTTATGGTAGCGTTGTTTGTCATCTCACTCTCTCCTCAAGGTCAGGGAGATGACCTCAAGGCTCTCATAATTCATAACGGTTCCGATACCTCTACCCACCCCTACTTGCTCTGTCATTGTTTGAGTTTGTCTATTTCTAGAACTTAGTCAAGTCCAGTACCTAGCGAAAATATTCTAATCTAAAAAGTAGTAAAAACTAAATTTTTTTCAAAATATTTTACTGTAATTTCAATTAATTCTCCCTACAACTGTCGATGTTAATGTTTTTCAACGCCAAGCCATTTCGGTGCGTGTGCAAGAATGTTTTCAAAAATTGGAAAAATATAGTAATTATAAACCAATCTAAAAGCGTTCCATAGCTTTTTGTAGAGAAAGGTTCAAAGAAGTCGTATGTGGCAGTAAAAAAATGATTGATGCAAAATTTACAAAATTATTAACTCAAGAAACAAAAATTTTTAGTAACGAAAGGAAAAGTTCAACTTTAGGCCTACATAAAGAGTAGTAAACATTTTTTGTAATTTTTTTAAATGTAAAAAGGTTTTGTAATTTAGTTTCAAATAGAACTGTATAAAAATATATATCAATTTCTTATTTTGAAAACATCAGTTTTTATGTTCCTACCACAAGACTGCTAACAAAACGGCCTAGATTGAATAGTAATTTAAATTTAGAAATGTATTCTTTTCCCAAAAATTAAATATTATTATAAGAAAGTATAGAGAATAAATCAAAGAATTGAACCGTACACAGTATTTGTAAACTATTATTTCACTAAAGTATTTGAATTAGCTTTACTTGACTCATAAAATGAGATCAATCAAATGAAACGTCGCACGTGCGTATTGATAAACCTTATGACGTGTTCCGTATTTTAACTTTTAACTTTAATCAGTTAATTTTTTTTAAACTTATTTAATCAGTTAATTTTTTCAGACATTAACTTTAACTTTAATCAGTTATTTTTTTCTGGCATTAACTTTAACTTTAATCAGTTAAATATTTTGGTTAACTTTCCCAAGTCTGTCTACGTGTAATTGGTAAAGGTTACACTTCCGCCCGCAGCTTATGCGGTATGATGAATCTCCCAGCTCCACCTACTAAATATAAAAAACATGAACTAATTTTAACTGACACTGTGCAAACTGTATGTGAAAACTCCATGAAATCTGCTGTAGAGGAAGCAGTCAAATATAATGATAACAACAGGGACTTATGTGTAGGCGTTGATGGTTCATGGCAGAAAAGAGGCCTTGTTTCATTGAACGGTATAGTTTCTCTAACATCAGCCGATACAGCTAAAGTGCTTGACATTTGTGCAATGTCTAAGTATTGCAAGTGCACTAATAAATTAAATAAAGAACATAATGACTCCTGTCAGGCTAAGTATATAGGGACCAGCGGAGGAATGGAGGTTAATGGTGCAATACTACAGCTGTTTGAACAATCTGTGTCCCGCTACAATGTTCGGTACCTCGAATACCTAGGCGATGGGGACACCAATGCCTATAAGTCAGTATCTGATAAACAACCATATGGCCCCAATATAGAAATCAATGAAATAGAGTGTGTGGGACATGTCCAGAAGAGGATGGGGACTAGGCTCAACAAACTTCGACTCACGAAGAAGACCGAATTAGCTGATAGAAAAAAACTGACTGGTAAAAATAGACTCACAGAACTAGCTGTAAAAAAACTACAAACAGTTTACAGTTTAGCTATACGAAGAAATGAAAATAATCTCCAAGGAATGAGACAGGCTGTTTGGGCAATATATTTTCATGTAAAATCAAACAATGAGAGCCCGACCCATCAGCTTTGCCCGTAAGATGAAACTACGTGGTGTAAGTATAATCAAGCCATTCTAGTTGGAATGACCTATGACCATACTCAACACTTCCATCTACCCGATAGTGTCATGCAAGAGCTTAGGCCTCTTTTAAAGCATAGTCAGATCCAGAGCTGCTAAAAAAATGTGTAAAGGGGAAAACCCAGAATCCCAATGAAAGTCTGAACAATGTAATTTGGTCGCAGATACCAAAAAGAACTTTTGTTGGCCTCGATACTCTTAACTTTGGGGTTTTTGATGCTGCACTCTCTTACAATGATGGCTACTTATCAAAAATTAAAGTATTAGAACATTTAGGGTTCCCTGCTGGATGTAATACAGTGAAAGCCATGAAAAGATTCGATTTGGAACGTGTCTTCACCTGAGTTAGTTTGAGAGCCAATTAACAACTTCAAAGAGAAAATAAACTTGAACAATACTCAAATGAGTCAGATTAAATAATTTTGTATACAGAAATTTCATTATGTGTTTCAATTAATAAATTTAACTTGCGTTTTTTTAAATCGGTTTACTTCATTGACCCACTTAGATACTTAGTAGAGATTTGAAATATTTAATTAATTATAATCATAGTCAAAGAAATTAATTTACAAAACTGTAATAATATTTCAAATAGATTTTCTTATATCTGTAATATTATTATCGTCTAAAGCAGAAGTTAAGATGTTGAAGATGGTAAAAGAAGACTTGGTCGAGTTACAAGTGAAAAAATCCATTCCTAATTGTTGGATTACAACAAACACATGGGGACATAGACTTATTTGACGTGATGTACTCGTATCTTGACTAGTGACGAAACTGTTAAATACTGGAAGAAGGTACTACTTAAACCCTTTAATGCATAGTGTTACTCACAAGTAACATCAATTTCATTCTAGTTTGTGGCACTACCTAGTATAATGGTGGAGAACTAAATCATGTTACAGGCCAGCTACAAGCATGCCTTAAGAGTTAATCTCTTAGCCAGAATAGTAATAAATTCACGTATAATGTATAAGGAAAATTGCATTAGCTACAACAAAAAGCCCTTATCTAGGACATCATTTTGTTGTTGGTATCATAAATATATATATCGCTACAGAGTGGACAAGTTATCGACAGAATACGGAACTGGGTGGAGGTGAAAGTAATCGAAGAACTGGTATAGAAGAATTACCTGGAAAACAAGAAAAAAACATGTTTTGTTTGTACAAAGAGAGTGCCTGCTTTTAAAACAAATAGGAAGAGATCAAGAACTGTATGTGTTGTCTGTAAAGAAGGTTGCCATGTCTTTGTCTCCCAAAACACAAGTGCAAATAAAGTACTTTTAAGTTTCATGTATATATTGTAAATAAGATGTATAGGATAGGTTATTATAAACTGCAAACATTTATTTCTACTTCACAGACTTCTAAAACTCATTGTGGTAAGCAGATTGATGCTATATTATTTATACCTAAATTTACGTGTTAATACTAATTTATTTCAATGTGTTTTACACATATAAAAGTTCTGACAGAAAACATTTTTTTTTGGTTTTCAACAAAATAATTTTAATGGTTATAGGTTATAGTATATAGATTGAAATAGCATACTTCAAACTAATAAAATATTTTTGGTTTAGAAGGTAAAAAAAATGTATGAAAACAAATATTTATTATTATCTAAAATTTGTTTTTACTCAAGAAAAATTTGTTTTTATATATAATACAAATATTATTGTAGGCTATGTAAAACTGAACACTTTGACACCAAATTTGTTAAGATATCATGTATATAACTCAATCAGTGTTGTTTATAATAAAGTTCTTCAAAAAACATTTACAAGTGTGGCCTTTTTAAGTGAGTCTGTAAATTTTATGTGTTGACAAATTTTCTAATTTTGAAATTTTTCTTTTGGCACTCAGAACACAAGACTCAAAATAGATAGCAATACTGGTAAGCAACTAAGACGATTCATGAAGGCCGTGTACGTGCGGTTCTCTTGCAAGATGGCGAAAGAATAGTATAGCTAGCGTTGGGTGATTGGTGAATTCATTGAAAAATTATGGATTGTTTGTTGGAGAGAGTAGTGAATTGTGTTCTGACATAAACCTTTACTGTCGTATTGTGTATATACGTTTTATCGTTGTGATCCAGCGAGTAATTATGGAGGATTTGTAACTTAACTATTTGAGACCATGTGACTGGATTTGCGCTTCGAAGAACTTCTTGTGTTACGCAAGTATGGTTAATTATCATAGAAAACCTAGGTGTATATTGAACTTTTTGGACTATTTTATTAATATTAATGGCCATAGTATGTAATAATTTCAGTCTGCATTTTAAATTCAATTTTTTCACATAGTCTTATTCTTAATAAAAATTGTGTCTTTATTTTTTATAAAATTCAAGTTGTATGTTGTAAATTGTAAAATTATGTTTTGTAACTCATATGTTGTTGATAAATTTTTCTTATGCAAAGATATCTTGAAAATGAGCAAGTAAAAAGTTTATTTATTCGTCACAATGCTTTGAATTTCATTGGTAACCACAATTAATTGTCCGTGTAGGGAGTACATTCACAGTCACGAAACACACCCCGGCAAATCAAATCAATAAAAGATGTTTGTGTAAATTAAGATATGCATAATTATTAGAAATGATGCATATGAGATTATATTGCGGGAAAAGATGCTTGCCACGCATGATGCAATCTTTTGACGTTATATGTGTTAGATTGATAGATTTTTCAAAAGTAAACAAAGTAAGTTTTTTGAGGTTAACTGTTAGTTTTTTGAGGTTAACTGTTAGTTTTTTGATTTGAAAGTAAAGTAGTTTAAACAAAGATTGTTTTTTAGTGAAATCAAATAATAAAATAAATTATAAGCAAAGAATAATCCACATATAATCTTTTTATTAATTTGAACAATTTAAAAAAAATTTATTTGAAATTTCTCGACTTCATTTTTTTTAAACAAGTTTATTACAAGTTATATTTCATTTTATAACTTTAAAGTTATAAGCACAATTGATCAGTACCCTCTTAATAGATTTTTTTTAAGACCCCGCCGAAAAAACTGTAAAATTTGGACAGCAAAAGAACGATCAAGATTTATTATCGATTTATAACAATTTGTAAATGAATATTTATTTAAAATTTTTATAATTTATTGAAAAATTTCTTACTTTTGAGTTCTAAAAGGACTGCCAGTTAATGTTGTGTTATAAGAAAGGTGCATATCAGAGACAGCACGACTACTCCACCCCGAGATATGAAATAAATACTAAACAAATCAATATGTAACTGGTAAATCTTTTTATTTTTTATTTTGAATAAAACTTGTTAATTGAAAATCAACTAATCTGTTTTGAGGAATTTCTTTTAGCTGAAGCATATATATATAAATGTAATAGCTCTATAATAACTTCCAAACAAGAGGCCTTAAGTTGATATATAAGTTTATTTGTAATATTTTATTTGTTTCCCAACATTTTGGCAAAGAAAGATTAAGTTAATTTGTTATATTATAATACCTATACATATATTTTTATTGAGTAAAGAAACAGAGATTCAATATTTGTACTGTTGAAGTATGACTTAAATATATTTACATAATGTATTCATAGAGTTGCCTTGCTAGTCACGAATTACTTGTTTGGGTATGAATAACTACTCTACTATTAATTCTACCGAGTACACCTCTGTGTGATAGCATTTAACCTGATTCACGTAAGCAAAGGCAGTTGGGAGGCAAGGGAAACGAAGTTGTTTTAGTATTAACAAAACTTACTGTTGGTACTGGAACTGCTCACCGACTCGGCTGCCTCAGAGTGAACAGTTTCACTGGTCTGAAAAATAATACACCTGTTTAGTCAACACACACTTTTCAATCAGTGAAAATTCATGACAAAGTGTAGCAAGGTAAACATCAAGGTAGTAGCAAGGTACTATTTATCATGTTTGGTATAAATATAATAACAATGCATCTGTAACTTTTATTTGGTAGTATTTCCTTCGTCTCAAAAAAGTAATGCTTTTAAAGCAGCAAGCACCTATAACATAAAGTCATTAAATAAAACCGAATCATGAGATTTAATAAATATGAATGATACTAGTAAGCCCCGTGAAAAATCACAGCAGACTAATTAGGTACACATCAGAAATACATAATTAAAAAAAATACTATTTAATAACAACAGACTTTATCTAGGCCTACCTATGCTGACAGGGATTTTTAACTCGGTAAATGTGTACAATTATAAGGATTATAAAACTGACAACCTATTTGTTAAATTTTTTATTTATATTCATTATTATATATCCAAATAAAGATAAAAACATCGTCTTTTAATTTCTTTCTAACTTCATATTGATAGATCAAATGATTTAGAAGTTATTAATATTATAACGAATAAATTAATAATGGAATATGTTTATATGTTATACGAAGATATATGAATGTTTCTGAAGCTAAACGAATGGGTATCCCTTCTTTAAACTTGTATAAATGAATATATTGATAACAAAAGGTTGTATTTATATTAATTTTATAACCTCAAAGTAAATCGTATAACATATTATAGGCTGCATTAGTTCTTTAACTCATATTTAAAAAAAATCAACTTCGCAATACTTATATTGAATTGTAGTTGTAAACATAACACCAAAGTATACTAAGCTAAATTTTGTTTAAGTATTACAGATGATGGGTGAAATCAGCTGTTATATTATATTGTTACTCATGTTCGTATGTACACTCGCTTTTATAGGAGTTGATAAGTACATAAGAGTTCAGCTTTGGGAGTTGAGCCTCCTGGTTTAGTAAGTTATACAAATAAGAGTAAATACAAAGTAAGAACAAGTGTGATTTTAAACCACTAATTTATTTGTAATTTGATATTTACTAAGAATAAAATACAAACAACTCTTGATTCATGTTAGGTATATCCATTTGAGAGTTTTAAGTTAAGTAAACCAACATTATTCTAAAGTTGACCTAGCTGTGGTTTGTATAACTATAATATGCTTAAAATTATAAAAAGTTGTCATTCTTTAAGAAATCCCTTGGAACATAAAACGTTGATTCTCCTGAAGCCACTTAAAGTAAATTGCAAATCGTAATAAAAGTAAACTCAGTTCCTGCACAGAGTTTTTTTTAATATGGACAGATTGTTTCTTTAAATGAAACAAAATATAAAGGAATAAAAAGTGGATTTATTTTTAAGTTGCACTTATTCATTCTATTAAGGCAAACAACATTTTGTATAACCCATGGCTGTACGCAGTTAGTCATAGTAAGATTCTCTATTTGTTCTTTTATTCTTTACTCAATTTTTTTAGACATCTTTTATAAAAAACATTAATGCTGTACAACTACAAAAACATTGATGTATTTTGTACCATTAATGCATTCAACAGTTGTGGTTGTAAAACATGGTATCCTCTAACATGGTCAATGTCTTAAACATTGTACGCTTAATATGTAATATATAGTAAAACAAGTCTGTTTTTCACAGTAATACAGTTCTCACTACACATTGTGCCAAACGAAAACTAGGCTAGAATAAATAATTAACAATAAGTTACCTTATATGGGCTCCGCCTGACTTCTTTCTTGTTCGCACTAACGCGTTTCAGAGCCTATGCTTCATCCTCAGAATTTATCCCTCAATCGAATTCCAATACATTAATTAAACGTCCGACGGCATTGAAACGAGGAGCACCGTGTGTGTCATGATATGTTTATGTATTTGTGTAACTGATATATGTTTGTCTGTGATTTTAATTAATGTAGTGATGAACTGGATTGAGGGACAAACTCTGAGGATGAGCATAGGCTGTAACGGAGAGTTTACAAAAAATAAAAATACTGCTTCTTTTGTTATTCAGCCCCACGTTGGGAACGCCATTTTGTAACGGAAGGTTACAAAAAAAAAAAAAAAAAAATGTAAAATAAAATAAAACTCAAATATAAGTTATACTGTGTTAAAAAATGGGGTTCGGTAAAAGTTCAAAAATTAAAAAAAATATATTTTAAATTAAAATAAAAATGCTATATGTGGATTATCTAATAATTATTAATATCTCTCCATCACCTCCTTCACTTATTCACTTTAAAAACAAAAATCGTCGCTCATGTAATACTTAAAATCACTTATATACCTCCTAGGCCTATTGCCTCACTTCAATAATAAATCATCGCCCACCTTAACTCTCCATAACATCTTTCTTCCAACTTCAACGTAGAACAATATTATATATTTCACCTTACTTCAACTCACCTTACTATAATTCACCTTACCTAAATTCACCTTACCTAAATTCACCTTACTTAACTCCCATAATCTTAATAAAAAAAATAACAATCATAATATTTGCGATAATCCACATATAACCTCACTTATGCTCTGTTTGCATATATTTACTTGTAATTACTAATCACTGAAAAAATATTTATTAATTAGTTTAATTTTCTTAGGGGTGGGAACCTGGCTATTAAAGTAGTGGCTAAATGGACATTCGTGGCTATAGAAAGAAATTCAAGGCATTGCGGCAAGACAACTATTATTTACTCAAACATGATTAAAAATGAATATTTACAGCAATTAAGAAACATAAACATAATGATACAAATATACAAACAAGTCAAAAAATTATTTACAGTTGTACAAAGTTTCGTGAACCATATCTTAAGTGATGACGCAATAGAAGTTAAAAGAAGTTAGTTTTTTAATAAAATGAAAATTTTTATATTTGCAGACTAAAAATATGTCCTATGGCCATTATTACTTACAGTTTCACTTGTTATATACGTCGCACTGTTTTTTACCTAGGTTTTTTCTTCGTTGACACAATTCACTTCTGAAGCCTATCTTACATCATCCCATCGAAGCACATGGAAAAGTTATGTGTCGAAAAACACTTAATCCACTTGATCAATTCAACCTTCCATAACAACACCAACTTAAAAGTACATTTACTTTACTTTGGGACTAAAATTGTCACCATGTTATAAGAAAAACTACATTTTCTTGTACAAATACTCGCCGGCTTTGTGCAACTCGCACGAACTATATCGCCATCTTGGTAGAAGTCTCTGTGTTTCTAGAACATATCGTCGCGTACCCTCTCGCTGAGAACCTGTCTCCAGGCACGTACGCAAGTTGTTTCCCTCTCTCTCTTTTTATTGCTTCCATGATCACTGCATACACTATCATATTAAGATCTCAATACATTGAATTGTGTTATGTCCCGTTACTATTTTCTATTTATTGAACTGTTTATAATTTCGACTGCCGCTTTATTATTCGCTTATAACGCACTACTCATTGAAACAAAGTTTTTATATAATTTTCACATCCTACATACGTTCACATATTAATATGTTTTTTAAGTCTGCTTTTACATTACCTTCTTCTATAGTCTGCTTTTATGTGCTTTACTATTTGTTTATTAAAGAAAAAATGATTCTACTGTAATTATTTTGCGTCATTAAGAAATGTATATATAAAAATTAAAATGATTAATATTATTTAGTATTGCGTCATTATTCATTTAGACCAAACTTCTGTATCTCCAGTCACTACAGGGAACAGCTGATTCATTTCTTATTTTATCATTTTCTCTGTGACATGGACGTTAGTGTCACAAGGCTCTGAAACACGTTAGTGCGAACAAGAAAGAAGTCACGTGGTAGAGCCCATATAAGGCAACTTATTGTTAATTAAACAATCGTGACTTTGATATCAAACAAAATGAATCTTAAATTAGAATAAACTAGCTGACCCGTGCGAAGCATTCGCATCTAACTAACTTAAATCCCACTTAATTAAAGTACACACCGTATATTTATAGTATACGATACTAAGTATACAATTAATTAAAAATAGCAATGTAGTGGCGTAACGGCAGCTTTCCAGCTGGGTATTGTTATCATCAGTGTTGCCAACGCCTCGAAAATGTCCAGCTACAACTTACTTGATTTTACATCTCTGTTACTTTCGGATTCTTTATTATTTTTTTTTTGTATTTTTTCGTATAGGCCTAATTGTGTATTTTTCTGGTGTAGCGGTTAAGGAAAGCTTTAAAATGATGCCTCATTCATGTAATTTGATGATGTATTAAGGAAGTTATGGCGTACCGACAAAAAAATGGCCTTGAGAAATAATATATGTGATACTTCAACTTGGAAACTAGTATCACAGGCAAACTTACAATTAAAATTACTTTTTAGGATAGTGAAAACCGTAACATTTTGTTTCCAAGGATAATAAACATATCACAAATACTCACGTGTGTTTCAACAAAAACATCCTTATAGTGACATAAATAAAAAAAATTTAGTGACAATTAATTTATGTTCTATTATTAATTTTTTTCTCACTAGTCAATTTCGATTATTATTTATAGCAATTTCTTATGTGTAAATTAAGGTGTAAAAAATTTGTCAATTATATTGCATGAATTATGTTTACTCATATTTTAATGTTTTAAAGAAATTTTTGCATTTAATCCTTTCAGAAGTGCGCACATGATATGAAGAGCTATTATTGTTTCTATATTATTAAAAATGAAAAATAATTTAATATAAGAAAGCAACACGTTTGTAAGCCATTTTATAATTGAATCTTATAAACTCTATTTTAATGTAAGCCAACACGTTGTTGCACCATTTTATAATAATATCTTATGTTAATTTGAGGAAAGAAATAAGTTGAATAATAATAATAAAAATTAAATTTTATTCAAATAAAACACAGATGAATTTGTAAGTACAAAAGTAATTATAATTATGGATGATAAATGTTCATTGTCTATTCATTTTAAAAAGTTAATGGATGCTATGGCTCAGTTTTGGTTGTACAAGTTGAAATTAAAAGTCACAATTTATAGTCCAGTAAAATGGTAGTTTGAAGTGGAAAAATCTGAATTTGAAGTGCTGAACACGAATCTGAAGTTGTCCAACAAATTTTTGATGACAAATATGAAAAATTATCAATATAATTAATTTGCGTAGTTTTTCCTTATAGCTTACAAAGTAAGCGATTTATGGAAAATGTGATGCTACATTAAAATAAAGACAAGAAAATTACCTACAATTTATGTTATTATTATTTGTTTGTACAACGAAAGGTTTCCGCTCAAAGGGGAGTTGAAGTAAGTTCAAAACATAAAGTAAGCCACTAAAACAATTAGGCTACACCAGAATTTTTCACTTCTGGCCATTTTTTAATACCATTTTACTGGACTATTATTATATTGTAATGTATAATAAATTTAATAATGGTTACCTCGGGAGAGGCACTGGGCTTACCATGAACAAACTTTATTTATACGCATTTTTGAGTTTACTAATGAGTCTATTAAATATTTGAAAGTTGGCGTCTATTTTGTTGTTTATTTTTTTTAATTTGTGGAATATTTAAGAATTTCAATTAATTATTTGTTATGTTCTATTATTGTTAAAGACAGAATATACCAAGTTCTGTTCTAAAATTCAATGAATTTACCACAACAACTTTTATTTGAAAACACTCTTTTAAACAGAGCTTCTTTGTGGCGAATGTTCTCACTACGATGTTGGAACGCGACGATTCCTCTAAATTTTATTATTAGTTATTCGGACATTTGCCATCATTGTGTTAAAAAAAATCAATTCACGTTTCGGGAATATAAATTAACTCCTGTTATCAAGTGACTAACAACTAAGGGAACATAAACCTAGAGATCTAGACATATGTAAAGAAAACAAGAAATGCTAAAATATACCACTAACCTTAACCATTGTTTATTGTATTCCCAATTGTGTATTGATTTTTTAACACACAATGATGGCAAATGTCAGAATAACTAATAATAAAATTGAACATTCATCATTAAAAAACGATAACTTCAAATAGAGAATAGATTACTCTAAACATAGCATCCTTTTTTCAAATTGCCGCTTCCTTCCATGTAGATGGTGTGGTACGTCATCTTTGGCATCTTGCGTTCTCATTGGCTGTTGCTATACGCGTCATCCTCCTATCTGCCAGCTGGTAGAACGTTATGAATGTGATTCGGTGCATTACACCGTGCATCAAAATAATTCTTACTACATTTATACTATCAGAAAATTACAACTTTCTATAAATACTTATTTAGTATTATAATTATTGTCTTATTCTGTCGATTTCTCATACGCCAAAATATTATTTTAATTAAATGAATTTACTAATATACCGAATAATAAATTAGCTCTTGAATTGAATTTGACTGTAGTTACCATCTATTAATCTAACAGTATTAGTTTCTAATTAGTTTTACTAAATACATAATAACATTTCTACCTCACAATATGAAGGTTTTCTTATAATTTAATTACAATAAACAAATTTTGTTATAATCCTACGTCTACGTTTATATTTAATTAATTCTGTTGGTGATATGTGAAAAATACATACACGTATCTACCTGGCATGTGTAGTGGATCAAAGATGGCTGAGTCGTTTGCCCATGTCTATTATGTTCAACCAATTTACAAAAGAAATGGTTCTACTAAATATTTGGATATATAATAAAGAGTACTTCAATAAATAAATGAATGGTGTGTCTGATTAATTTTTTGTGTAGTGAATGTTGTGATAATTGAATAATAATTTGATAAACTATGTCTTGGTGTTGTGGTTGGGTTCTAGTCTAAGTTTTGGTTATAGACATACTGGTTTGCTATACTCATTCAATTTAGTATTGATCCTAATACATGAATGGTTGGTTTATTAATTAATTATATGACATTGTTAATTTATATTATTTGAAAGGGTTTTCTATATTTCAATACTTTTACTTTTCTATGCTAACTGTACAGCTGTCCCAAATAGGTTAGGTGTTTTGTTTACTTTTTGTATAGGTGAGATAGGACGATGAATCTCGGTCTAATATTTGATTTTCAAAGTATAGACTATTGAAATTAGATGTGATTTGAAACCTTATAAAGCTGACCAGCATAGTCTAAATGAGTGAATGTTTCCACTAATAAAATGGCCTAAGGAGGAAAAAATATAACTTCGCAAACAAATTTAAAAAATCTATTTAAACAATGAAATAATAAACATGGCAATAAATATAATGTTAGAAAAACAATTTTTAAAAGATTTTCCTTGAATGAAATTTTTTAAACATGAGTGAATAGCTATTACACAATCTGTGCATTTTTAAGTTAATCTTATTTTATATAACTCTTATAAGCAAAGAAATCACCAATGAACACAATAATAACAAAAGTGTGATCGGTTTGGCAATATCAAGTTTTGACAAAATTTGTTGAGGGTGTGGTGCGCTTATTTATGATATTGATATCAATGGAACTATTTGAAAGAGATATACTGATCAAATCATACCTTTACAGAACAACAGGTTATAAATATGGCACAGGTATTCTGAAAAATAACTACACCACTTCTACAAAGTTCAAATAAGGGCCTCCAGAAAACATATCTAAAATATGCATGTAACACTAGCTATTACATTACGAGTAGGGGTCTCAATCCCGGACCAAAATTTCAATCCCGGGATTCCTTTTTTCTAAAAAAATCTAGCATATACAGCTGTGTAATGACAACTTCGTTAATACAAGTTTAATTCGCATTCAAAACAAACTACTACATAG
>JAGFPH010001481.1:0-10441 GCA_018207615.1 Philaenus spumarius
CCTTTTTTACATTGTCAGGAGCTTCTGTTAACAGCCATTGGGAAATCATCCCAACCATAGCCGTATTCTTATTTTGTCCACCACAGCCATCTGAAAACAGTTTGACTGTGGTGACGCCATCAAGTTGAGAATTTTGAAGCCTGTGGTGTACTGCTGACACTATCTGGTTAGATGCCTTAGGAAATACATCCTCAGTCCACACATAACAAAATGTGTTTGTTTTATTTTGTTGCGAACCAGAAGATCCCTCACATATTGTAAAATTATAAAAGTACAATTGTCTTTTGTAATAAGCTGCCTGGTCAGGTATTTTGGGCATAGGCAAGTTTTTTTGACAGTCATAGCTAAGTACGAGCTCATTACTATTCTCTTCTTTTAAGAGTGCATAGAATTTATCGGCACGAGCTTTGTGAGTTCTAAGCTCCAATTCAAACTGTCCCCTTTTGGTTTTATCAAGCTCAGCATTTATTTGGTTTTTAAGTCTTGTACATGTAGAACACTTGTCTACGTACGGTGCATTGAATCCTATATTAAAGTTTTCATTGAACACATTTCGAAAAAACTCTAAGTTTACTTTTAACGCTTCATCATCAAGAGCTTTATCATACATATTCCACATTTTGGTAATGCTAAGATCACTAGGCAGGTATTGGCGAACAATGTTTTTGGATCTACAATAATGTTTTTGTAAAGACTTAAAAGATTTGATAAAATCCTTTAATGATTGCTTTTTTAACTGATACTTTTCTATGTTCCTCACTCCACCCCTAGTTTCACGAGGTGTGATCCCTTGCTCCAGGTACTTTTGGCACAGATTTTGTACCCTGTTCCGGCTCTCCTGCAGTATTTGGAGGAAAGCTGCCCTACAAACCTTTATGTTGCTTATTTTCCCCTCTCTTTGCTTAGGAAGATAGTAGGTTATACTAACCTTTTCCTAGATATACGTCCTTCTGGAAGACGGCTTCTTTTAGCTGACGACACTGTTACATGTTGAAGGATATAGTTTTTTTTTAGTTTAAGTCACAATCTTGGTAGTATTTTTGGTGTATTCTTCTTATGTCTTGTAAGGAGAGCTCCGAGCATTTAAATCCACTGTTTTCTTTATGTTGGCAGTTAGGCATTTGAGGAAACCCTTTAGGCCGGTGTCTAAAACCAAAAAAATAAGGTAACCTAAGTAAGAAAAATCTGACTGAAGCAATATTATTAATCACATATTTCAGTTCCAAAATAGTTAAAAGAAACCTGTTTATTATAAAAACATTTATTTAGAAAAAAAAACCTTAAACTTAAAGAAATTAATGTTTACACTTACCTAGCCTTCTTTGCTACATTCCTCTTCCATGTTTGGGGGTTAGCTTTTCTCTTCCTAGACTTATTGTTAGGGGTTTCAGTAATAACTTCCTCGGTATTTATGTCACTGATTACTAACTCAAACCTAGTGTTTTTTGAGCTTAGACTACTTAAATCTGTCTCCATTATAAGCTAGAAGATTAAAAAACTAAAAGGAACTATGACGAGAAAAGCACGCATTAAAACTTTGTAACACAAGCACAAAAGAGAACACAGATGAATGTTTTTACCAAACATTACGTAGTTGATCAGGGGAGCCAACCCAATACTACTAAATTTCTGCAGTACTTTGACTAATAATATATTATATTAGGAACTCTTTCAAGCAAAAATAGCATAGTTGTAACAGATTAGTAAGGGATTGAACTTGTTTTGCTACTGTATTTAGAAGGCAGCCATTACTGCTTGTGGGATATAACTTAATTTGGAACTGTCAATGGATATAACTGATATTGCTTCTGCAGCCATATGAGATATAACTGGTCTTGCATCTTTCATCATTATTCTTAATCATTTTTTAATGTAATACAGGTTATTTTGGAACTGTTTCTCAACTTTAACATGTAGCAGACAAACAGCCGTATCCATAGCAACAAGAATCTCAGATTTCGATTTTTTTGGATAAAACTGGTTTTGGCATTGGCCGACTCAATTGTTAAAAATTCAACTACACAGAAATATTGCTTGTACTTTTCTTAGGAAGAAAAATAATAATAGTATATACTTCACTAAATTTAATTAGATAATAAAAGATGTTTAAATGACAATGTGCACGAGTAGTAAAAAAGTGCCAGCCGGTATTTTCTGTATTCATACATTTAGTGAGGAAAATATATCGAAAAAAATTGTTTATACTTGACAATTTTTGTGACAATGTATTAATCCAATTGCATAAGAACAATTTTGAAGCGGAAATTGGAGTTAAATGCGAAAAATCGTCCCTACGCTAATATAAACCCGTGTTGAGTTGGAAACAATATGGCGGCCAGCGCTCGTTGGCCACACTGTCTCTATCAAGTCACTGTAGGTGAGAGAATACGCCAGCGCATCCTGTCGTGAAACATTTGACACTACTTGAACTTGTGCTTCAATTTCACTGATAATGTGCTGCCCTCTAGCGTTTTAAATTTAGATTGCTTTTAGGAGCATTGCTTTTAACGAAAAGAGAGAGAGAGTAAATCGAGATCTTTGATTATGGACGTTATTACATGCTCAGACTCTCAAGCCGCAATAACCGAAATTTAAAGTACATACACGAAAGGGGATTATACTGACCTAACATTTAAGATAATAGCAGAGATAATAGAAAGCAATAAAAACTTTGTGTTACAATGGGTTCCAGGTCACATAGGAATAAAACATAATGAAAAAGTTGATAAATTAGCCCGAGAAGTAATATAAAATCATGATTTAGTTCAAGATCTATTAGTCCCGATAAATGACTATATGTCATATATTAAAAAAATATATATAGATAATATCAACAGTAATTATAAAGAGTCGAATAAAGCAATCTGGTACAAACAAATAAACGAAAACCACAATAAAATACCCTGGTTTAAAAACGCAAAACTAAATAGGTCAGATATAATCACAATATGTAGGCTAAGGATAGGACATGCTAATACAAACAACACTTTATGTAAAATGAAAAAATATTTTACACCCAACTGTCTATAATGTACAAAAAATGAACAGGAAACGATACAACATGTAATTTTCGACTGCCCTAAGAGAAGAAAATTGGAAGCCCCCTTTTCTCCTAATAGATGTACTCAGACAAAATAATCCTAATACAATTCTAGAAATAATTGATATGATAATAGCAGCAAAAATTCCAATTTAAATAATACATAAGTATAAAAAGAAAAAGTATGAACAAGATACAGCAAACATATATGTACTAACCTGGCTCGAGGTGCTTATATCCATGGTCCGTATCCTTTTCGGTTTAGGAATACCAGAAGGACCTCTGGTGAGAAGAAAATCCCATATCACATACCAGTATTCCCTAATCCATAGTTCTAAAAAAATCATATATAAATCCTACTTTCTGTAACTAATGAGACTTACAAAACATATTATGAACGCATAGGAATTTAATCACACAGTAGTGACACTTTCCTACTAACAAAATTTTTTTTTATATAAGATAGATAAAATTAAAAGAACAATCAGTGTTTTGTGTTATAAAAGTGCTAGAAATGGAAAAAGTACAGTGATTTTTTATAAGGGCCACATGGAACTCCAAGCCCGCCTATAAAAAATAGACATCAAGAACAAAAAAAAAAATAGAAATCAGGAGAGAAGGTTCAGCAGTTGAGACCACTCTTGGTATTATTATCTCTGGTTGAGACTCTTGGTATTATTATCTCTGTTTGAGACTCAGTCATTGATTCATTTATTCATTAGTTGGTGATTGAAATTCGTAACAGTTCTGTTCTGTTGTGTTTGAGGTTGAGCTGCTTGTTATCTGATCGAGTTTCAACCAAGTAAATTCCTGTATAGTTTTTTCCTTTTGTGTACACGTGTTAAATTGTTAAATATCATGTCGAATTTTGTTTTGACACTGTGTGGTAAGGAAAACACGTTTTATTTTATTCTTAAGATGTAATAGTAACCTAAATTAGGGTCGAAGTTTAATTTTTCAAATAGCCTAACCTGGGCCTAGGGTTTTCACAATATATGGATTCCATTTTAATAACTCTGGGGTACTCGATTTGGAAGAAACAGCTGCAGTTGTTGAAACTATTTTGGCAAAAGTTAAGTTCTATTAAGGAATCTACCTATATAAAGATTTTAGGTACTGTAGTAATACTAGTTAGCATATACATTCAACTGATAATTGAAATTTAGGTATAGGCTAAATAAAAGGGGTAAAGCTGGGCCCAGACTGTATATTTATATAAATGTAGACCTAGGATTTTTTGAAGTAATAATAAAAAATAAAGATAATACACACTCTGTAACTGTGGGAAAGTTAATAAAACAATACCAGGTTATGATAACTGGGCGTGTATAAAATGCGGACGTCCGTGGATGGATGGGTGCACTGCGCACATTCCATTGTCATGACGTCATTTTCGTCAATTTCGTCCTCAGATTATCATTCTCGATGTCTGGCCACAATGGTAATTTACGGATGTTAAACAAAAACTAATTTATTCATAAAAAATAATATTTTTAACGTTCGTAATTAATAAAGACAAGCATTTTATATCCTATAAAGGCTTAGGCAGGTGATTAAAAATAGTTTTGAAGTAAAAAGTGAAGTTTAAAGAATGAACAGCGAGAAGTGACTGAGTGGACGATGTATGTCTTAATAATCTGTGTGGATGTTAACAAGCAAATTTATTTATTAAAAATTATTAGTTTTATGTTCGAAGTTAATAAAGGCAAGCATTTTATAACCAATAAAGGCTTGTGCAGGTAGGCCTAATTAAAAATAGTTTTGAAGTAAAAAGTGAAGTTTAAAGAATGAACGGCGAAAAGTGACTGAGTGAACAATGTAATCTGCGGTTGTTAACAAAAAGTATATTTATTCATTAAAAATTGTATTTTTTATGTTCGTAATTAATAAAGGCAAGCATTTTATAACCAATAAAGGCTTGCGCAGGTAATTAAAAATAGTTTTGAAGTAAAAAGTGAAGTTTAACCCTAGAACCGGCAGAAGGTACATAATGTACCGTCACTCCAACACATTTGTAACGAGTGATTGTATTGAATATTTGACCCACTAAAAATATATCAATCTCAAAAAGAAAAACACCATTGTAAAGGTAATGTTTCAAACTTTAATTTTTGTATTTATAATTTCGGTATTTGTTTACTTTAACTTGTCAATCAAAACTACCATAAACACAAAAACCTGAACCTTTTTCTTAATAAATAGGCCTATAGTATTTATACACTTCACTGATGCCGGGAAGCCAATATTTAACCATCTTCAACACGTAGGGCCTACAACATTAAAAACTTTCAAATAAAAAGTTCCTTATGGAGAATTACATTGTAAAGTGCCCACATGTTTTTCTTACCGACCTGACAGCGTTGCCGGATTGTTCTTGTTCTTTTTTGTGTAGAAACGAACAGTTTAGGCAACTCATTCTAATTATAAATAGTGTGATAATACGACGAAATATTATAATTATAGGCCTATAAATATTATAATCATACTTTAATCGGCAAAATACTGTGACTAAACAGTTTAGGTAAGTCCTCTAGTTTTTTTTTAATTCTAATTATATAAAATGATAATACGACGAAATATTATAATTATACAAATATTATAATCATACTGTTATCGGCAAAATACTGTGACTAAACAGTTTAGGTAAGTCCTCTAGTTTTTTTTTTATTCTAATTATATAAAGTGATAATACGACGAAATATTATTTCTCAAATGAGGCAACCTTTACTATCTAGTTACCTTGATTTATACACACCTTAATTAGTACAATAACCTATTGTTCGATTTGGCAACGTTGATTAATTTCCATTTTAAATACGCAGTTAAACGGTACTTCCTATTGTTTGATGCATTTGTTTACGTAATTATGTTTGTTACATTATTTTCACATTTTCTTGCTTCGTGGATAGGCCTACTTTTGGGGTTCATATTGTTTAGTTTATATAATTCTTATGTGTTTGGTGTATGTGAAGTGATTTATTTTGTTATAATTACGTCAAATATCACGGAAAAGTCGAAACTTAACCTATACAATTTCAAGTTTTATTTCTTTCATAACTCCTACAAATATTATTTGCCGGGCAAATTTTTGTTGTTTCTACCATCAGTTAGGTGTGTTCTTTCATGTTATATCAAATTCCCTTAGAAATCGATTGACAAGTTAAAGTAAATTTTTACCATAATTTCTTTCTAAAACGTATATTTACATATGTAATCGTCGTTTTAAAATTGTAGATTTCTGTAGGGAAACCTGATTCCACGCGTGGATTCGAATACAATTGTACTGTTATTTCCCACTTATTTAACGTCCCAGACCATCTACAGTAATATTTTGATCAAAATTATAAAGCTACCATGGGATTCGTCAATATTTGATCCATCTAAAGATGCCTTGCAATCAGATGTCAGTACCATACAATTTGAATGACTATTCTTTCTGTAAACCCTTGCGATTGGACATTTTTGAAACCAATGAAACAGCACAATTTGTCAATTGAGATAACGCCCACAATCCCATATGTTTTTAAAGATTTCTTTATACAATTCTGTAGAGAAAACTTGCAGCTTTCATTCGATGTGAACTAAACTGGATATAACCAGTTTTATCTTTAGTCAAAGAGCGGTGGAAAGTACAAGGTTTTCGTAAATTACAGCGGTGGAACGGGACTGTCTAGCCCATTTGATTCTCACGGTAAATCCCAACGGACGTTTTGTTTCGTTTACACGCGGAATGTTTTATTCGATTGATCTCATTTTGTTATTCAACTAAAGATATTTCAAACACTTTAGTGAACTAAGAAAAGACAAGTATATCGTTATTTTCTTTGATTTATTCTCTACACTTTGTTATAATAATATTTAATTTTTGGTCACATAAAATATTTCTAAATTACGTTTTAAGCCAGGCCTACTTTTGTTAGCACCCTTGTAGTTGGAACATAAAAACTGGTGTAATCAAAATAATAAATTTGAAATTGATAAATGTTTTTATACAGTTCTATTTAGAACTAAATTACGAAACTTTTTTACATTTATCGAAAAAATTACAAAAAATTTTTACTATTCTTATGTAGACCTAAAGTTGAAATTTTATTTTTTTTAACTGAACATTTTTTGTTTCTTGAGGTAATAACTTTGTAAATTTTACATCTATAATTTTTTTACTGGCATATATACATTTTTTGAACCTTTCTCTAAAAAAAAGCTACAGAACACTTTTGGATTGGGGTTCATTTACTATTTTTGGCGAATTTTTGAAAAAATCCTTGCACACGCCAAAAAATCCATTTTTGTTAAAGCCGCCGGTTCGAGGGTTAAAGAATGAACGGCGAGAAGTGACTGTAATTGGATGGATTGTGCACTGAGCACATTCTATCGTCCTGACGTCATCAAGACGTTATTTTCGTCCGTAGATTATCATTCTCGGTGTCTGGCCACAATGGTAATTTACGGATGTTAACAAAAAGCATATTTATTCATTAAAAATTATATTTTTAATGTTCTTAGTTAACAAAGGCAAGCATTTTATATCCTACAAACGCTTGCGCAGGTAATTAAAAATAGTTTTGAAGTAAAAAGTGAAGTTTAAAGAATGAACGGCGAAAAGTGACCGAGTGGACAAAGTAATCTGCGGATGTTAACAAAAAGCATATTATCGCAACTTTACTATTCGACTCTAGGCTAACCTAGAGCTAACAGAAATGCAAAAATAATAATAAAAAAAATACCTAAAAGGTTCTGACCTAACCTATTTAGGCCTAGTCACGGTATGTTTAGGCTACCTGTATTTAACATTTAACAGTAGAATGTAAAACAACGTTGTTGTCTGCAAAAATATTAGGCTAGAGTCGAATAGTAAAGTTACACCAGCATATTTATTAATTAAAAATTACATTTTTAATGTTCTTAGTTAATAAAAACAAGCATTTTATATCCTATAAACGCTTGCGCAGGTAATTAAAAATAGTTTTGAAGTAAAAAGTGATGTTTAAAGAATGAACGGCGAAAAGTGACTGAGTGGACAATGTAATCTGCGGATGTTAACAAAAAGCATATTTATTAATTAAAAATTATATTTTTAATGTTCTTAGTTAATAAAGGCAAGCATTTTATATAATACAAACGCTTGCGCAGATAATTAAAAATAGTTTTGAAGTAAAAAGTGAAGTTTAAAGAATGAATGGCGAAAAGTGACCGAGTGGACAATGTAATCTGCGGATGTTAACAAAAAGCATATTTATTAATTAAAAATTATATTTTTAATGTTCTTACTTAATAAAGACAAGCATTTTATATCCAATAAACGCTTGCGCCGGTAATTAAAAGTACATTTACAGTCATTGCAGATGTAGACGCAAATCGAGCAAAGTTCAATCTCGAACACTTGCGATAGTAGTTTTCTTTAACAATTATATTTTTAAATTCTCAATTTATTCAGACACATGTTGTGAAACTTCAAAAACTTACGCAGGTAAATAAAACCTTGTTTGTAGAATTTATGGATATGTAAAACCGATGTGACGTTAACAGCGAAATCAGCTGGCGGTAACTAGTATGTAAGGTATTTTATTAATTTAAATTATATTTTATGTTTTTAACGTATTTCTATAAAGACGCGTGCAAAAAATTTAATGTATATTGTAGAGGTATTTTTTAAATTGGATTACTGGCTTACCAGGTTAGCACTCACCTTATTTTGTTATAAATCTATAAGAATTCAAACCCTGTAAATGAAACTTTGAATAACCTATAGTAAAATACATAGAGTTAGGCCTAGTTAACCAAAGAATATTTATATATTCGATTTCAAAAGAATTAACTTCAATGAATTAATGTACTAAAATAAGTAATACCAATGTCCTGATCGCTTAAAGTCTAATCCAAATTTAAAGAATCATTTAACCATATGAAATTCTTTTAAGTTAACTCCAAGATGTAAGCCTAAATTGCTACGTAAATAGAAAACGATGTATTTTGATAACACAAGACACTCACATATCGAAGTTGGATACAATAAGCCATATTATAGGGGATAAAAATTAAACTTTTATTAAAAGTCAATTTTAAATCATACCTAACACTTGAAAACAAACATCGTAGCACTATTTTGTTTCAAATAAAAACATGTGATGACTGAAATATACGAGTCGGCCATTTTGATAAATTCGTCGCTAGGCAACCGTTACTAAGAGACAAAGATGACGTCATAGCTTCATTGCAAGGTCTAATCTGATAAACAAGCGTAAGAGAAATAGTTCCGTAGAAATATTCAAAACATAATTATAATTTTGTAAAGTCAGTTAAGATATTATGTAAAATAAATTAAGTAAACAATTTTAATATGTAAGAGAGGAGCAATATATTGTAGAATAATAAATTAACCAATGTGTAAAAAGGTACAGTCAAGTATCGCGTATTAAAATTTTGATAGTCTCAACCCCAAAACCGTGTAAAAAGGACGAATCAGAAAGCTCAATCCATACGCGCCTAAAAGACAAACTTTAAAACCGACGCTAAGGGAATCAAGTTGAGGACGCCAAGATATATATATATGTGTTATTGTGATCTCCAGTTTTAAAAAGTGATACTAAAGTAAAAAAGGTGTTTTCGGACTAACAAGAACTACTAAAATGATAAGTATAACCTGGTGAACATAATGAACTAAAAATTTTAATAATATTCCAACTCTAACTATTTTAAAAGAGCTTCAAACTTTCTCAAGAACATTTAAAAGACTTCTAAAAGATTTTGTTATCTATTCTATACCTAAAGGACATATTATTTTGTGTAATTAATCCATATAATTAAATTTCAAAATTAAGACGTATTTAGGTATAATCTACTTGGAAAAAGCCAGCACGACCACCCTACCTCGAGAAATACATATATATTCACCACAGAATATAGAATTATTTTTTATGAACCATAAAAGACCTTTTGAGCATTTTTTTGTATATGATTAAATCAAGAAAACAATTGTAATTAGATTGTAATTTTAACCCCAATAAATTTGTATTTGTAACCCGTTTTCATTCATTTATACAGAAATAGATAGAATCTTAGTGACTTATATTAGAAGTTATTCCGATAGCAAGTTATTCCGATTTGTTGATGTCTGCATCACAATACTTTATTGTGAAGTATAGATGTCACCTTGTTGGCTGAGAAATTATGTACTCCGTCACATGTGTTGATGTCTGCATCACAGTATTTTATTGTAAAGTATAGATGTCACCATGTTGGTAGAGTAATTATGTACTCTGTCACATATTGTGTTGATGTCTGCATCACAATATTTTATTGTAAAGTATAGATGTCACCATGTTGGCTGAGAAATTATGTACTCCGTAACATGTGTTGATGTCTGCATCACAATATTTTATTGTGAAGTATAGATGTCAC